>JAJKFI010033822.1:0-21901 GCA_029204185.1 Lerista edwardsae
GAGAGAGAGAGAGAGAGAGAGAGAGAGAGAGAGAGAGAGAGAGAGAGGACTTAGCAGTACCTCCGCCCTCCATGTGTTCAATTTAGAACTTAATCCTAACCTGGAGTTAAGCCGGCACAATTAGATCATCAAAGTTTGGCTGGCATAAGAGCCACTGTAAAGTATGTTTCAACCACTCGCAGAGTCAGAGAGGCCATAAATACCTCCAATACCAATGAGAGCAGTATATAAATACTGTTTGATTGATTGGTTGATTGATCGATCAATGTTAAGACTTCAAAAAACCCATGCATTGTTTTCATATTGGTGCTCAAAATTTCAAGAGTTGCATTTATACTAAATGCACACAAAACCAATGCAAATTACAGTGCCATCCTAAGACACCCTTCTCGCCAATGCTATGTCATAGCGTCGGTGCTACAGCAATGGGACTAGCACTGCAGGCAGCACTGGTTTCATTGTGCCCATGCAGCACCTCCCTCATGTCAGCCAAAGCCGGCCGGCGCAAGGTGTTTCTTCTGCATCTATTTAGATTGTGAGACCACTGGAGACAGGGGACCATTTATTTAGCCTTCTCTATAAACCACCTTGTGCCCTTTTTTGTTGGAATGAAAAGCAGCCATAAATATTATTGATAATAGTAGGTAGTACCAAGGGTATAGCTAAAGGAGTGCAGGGGGTGCAGTTGCACTGGGCAACAAGCTTGAGGGGGGCCACCAGCTGAGCTTGACACTAATGGCCAAAATTGTGAAAACCTTGGTACGTATGAATAATACCATCATCATATAGTTGGAAAGGTAATTTAATGCAGATTGCAGGGCAACAAACCAGAGTGTATTATCTTTATTCTATCAAACGTTATGGCCAAAAAACCAGAAAATGAAAATACAACTGCCATGTAAAAATGGTGGTTTGTTAAAATTGTGGTTTGGAGGAATAATACTGTCACCCCTGCTAACTGGGCAAGAGGCACTTTTTCAAGTGGTGTTCCTCTTATATTTAGCAGGGGGAGAGTAATTGTCCCTCTTCACCCCTGCACAGTCTTTCTAGTGGCTGTTGCTGGTGGTCTGCCTTTTTTTTTTTTTTAAATTGTGAGCCCTTTGGGACAGGGAGCCATTTAACGTTATTATTATTACTATTTGCCTGTAAACCGCTTTGTGAACTTCGTGTTGAAAAGCGGTATATAAGTACCTGTTTGATTGATTGATTGATGTTATATACCGTTTGATGAGGAATTTAATGCAGAATGTAATGAAACAAGCCGGACAAACAAAGAATGTAATGAAACAAGCCATCTTCAATCAGGGCAGGGGGAGGGTGTTTCTGGGTGGGGGGTGGGTGTACCGGCAAGTGTGCTGGCCCGTCCGGGAGGCAGGCCCAGGATTAGACCATAAGGCAGAGTCCTAGGCTCGTTCGCGAAGCCCCAATTCGGGCCCCATGGTCTCCTTGGATCCGTGCCTGCTGTTTAGCAGACGCAGATCCAAAGAGCACTTGGGGAAGCACCTGAACTATACCGCGTCGAAATATGGCGCAGGCCAGCCAGCCTCGCTATTCCGGCGTAGTATAGGATTGTGCCCTAAGTCATGGTCATTCTTCCAAGATAGCAAAGATTTGGTACAGTATTACCATAGCCATATGCACCAAGTTTTGTCACTTGTATACAACCCCAGTATAATGGACTACCGCAACCTTATCTATATTTATCCAGAATTCGTACTTGTAATTGTCATCTGGCTTTTGCTTTTCTACCGACTGATGAAAACAAAGCGTTAAGAAAGCTGGCTTTTATTCTGTACACCAGGGCAGACAATAATTTATGCCCACGGTCTGCCCAAGGGAGAGGTTGCAACATGTAATTTCCCCTCAGGAAATTATGAGTATTTACCAGACCTTGGCATTCTAAAGCCTACTTGTAGTCACAAATCTTTGATCTTGCCGAGAGGAAAAAGGACATAATTTGAAAGAGAGGAATGACTGTAATTGGGAAGTAAAGAAGAGACATTACTGGTCTGATTATTAGAAATGGCTAAATCGAGGCTGATTTAGACTCGTAATGGATCAAAGCAGGTAGAGCTGGATGGAAAGAGGCAATTATAAAGGACAGCATGGAAAAATGCCCTCATCTAAGTGCGGGGGGGTGGGCAGAAGCCTCTTATTGGCTGGTCCATTTATTTCTCATTTGTGGCTCCTTTTAAAAGACACTGTGTTAGGTAGTATAATCAGAGCACATATCCAAAGGGAAGCTGTTCTATTTGCAGCACTATTGAAGTTTTCCAGAATAATAGCTATGGGGCAGTCCATTATGTCCACATTCAGAAAATGGTTTTGAGTAACCTGCTTTTGTACATTTGTATTTGCCCATTGTATCCACACAGGTGGTAGAACAACAGCTTAGGTACAGGGAAGTAGATACACAAGAGAAAAACAGCACATGTTGGGAGGGTAGAACTAACGGAATTGAAATCAAGCTTTTAAAGGGGGGAAAATGACCGAGGGCAAACCCCATGATCTGAAATAATGTTTTGGGCTTTTTGGGGGGGGGGAAGAGGCGGGATAGTTACAGCAACGTTGGTTGCTTATATTAATGGGATTTATCATAAACCCTTGCCTATTTATTTGGATAATTTATACTCTCATCTTTCCCATGCCAAAGCAAATGCCCAAGGCTAGTCTAAACCACCATTTTTCAATTTTACAAATAATCAAGATTTTGTGATTCACTGAATTTTCAGTCCCAGATGTGGCCTCCACAGTGTAGTTCTCTGGCTGCATGCCATTTTTTTCCGTCATCCAAATTGGCCATGGATGGCAGTTTTTTTGCCTACCCCAGACTGGCGAGGGAGGGATGGGTGTTCAGTAGGTTACATGATTCACATTGTGCTTAATAAAGTTAAACCCCAACCTCGGTCTGGTGTCTTCCTTGGGCGTGGTGCAAGGGTAATAGTCTACTTTAAAATGCCAGATGCAGGGGAGTGGCAGCAGGACACAAGTATCTTGTTGTCTTGTGTGCTCCCTGAGGCATCTGGTGGGCCACTGTGAGATACAGGAAGCTGGACGAGATGGGCCTTTGGCCTGATCCAGCAAGGCTTTTTCTTATGTTCTTATGTTCTTATTGATCTTCAGCAGGCAATCATAGTCCAGTCTGGACAGGTTCTCAAGGTCATACTCCATTCTTTTGGCAGCTGGCCTTCTCACACACTCCCCCGCAACTCAAAGTGCCACTCCCTCCCGCCAACCTAAAGTATGCCCCTTTGCCCAGTTACTTGCTATACAGAAACACGTGTGTGCTTTCACAATCCTAAGTACTGCAAGAAAGGAATTCTCTTTCGGTTCTGTACCTGAATGCAAGATTTGAGGAACAACCTCAGGCAAATTTCTGAGAGGCCTCTGCATACCAATTCATTCCCAAACATCCCTGTGGCCCATTTTTAATTCCTCATGGAACATTTGATTCATTTATTTTAATAAAATAAAGCCAACAGAAAAAGACAAAGCTACCGAGGGCTTTGTTGTTAAATATTTAAACTTCTTCCTGCGGAATGAAAAGGAATGAAAAGCAAGTGCTGGATGTTAACTTTCTAAAAGATCAAACTCAAATAATATAACTTTGTACCAATTCCAGCGGCTTCAAATTAAACACACGTACACACTGCTGCCAACTGGATCACAATAATCCTCCATGATAATGATTCAATACAATAAACCTTTATTGGCATAAAATGATAATGATTCATTGGGATTAGCGCTGGGCGATTAGCATTTTTAATTAACTTCAAGGGGAACTGCAAGGAAAAAATCAGGGCGCAACACTTTCAGGTTAGTCCTGCTGAACTAAGAGATGTGTTGCCTTTTTCTCCAATATTAATGGAGTGAGGACGTTTATAAGGAGGGAAGGCATCGGCTCGGATTAGAATGTTGGAAGTTGTTTATCCTGCATCAGACACTAGTCCTACCCTTGTCTACACTGAAGAGCAGGGGTTGGCAACCTTTTCCGCAAAAGGGCAAACTTCCAGGTTGGCGAGCATCCTGAAGTGGCCTCCCACCGAGTTTGCAGCATGCAGAACAGCAGAGCCACCTGCCCAGGTTGCAGTCCCTGTGCCATGCAACAGCACAGGGATTCCATAAGCCTGGGCAGGTAGCTCTACTGTTCCCTGTCTGGCGTGCAGCAAATTGGCTCTGCCTTCCAAACCGAGCTCTGTGCAGGCTGAATGACCTTGGGTGACAGGGCAGATTCCGCCTACGGGTTGTAGGTTGCTCATCCCACTGCTGTGGAGTCGACAATGTATGCTCTCTAGCACCTAGGGCAGTCATATTGAGCATATGGGAAGCTGGGATGCTGAAAAGTGGGAGGGCTGTGTGGTTGTTTTGCTTGTGTCAAGGTTGTCAATAGGCATTTTCCTTTATGATTCACTTTGCTATTGGAAAAAAGGCTGAGAAATAACCCATCCTATTGCTGCAGTCTCAGAAAAGCAGCAGGCTCTGGCGTCACAATGATGGCACTTCCATTCGTGATATAACTTCTGGCAGGTCCCGGACATACTGTCATTTTGAGAAGTGGGTCCCAGGGCTAAAAAGTTTGAGAACCACTGCTATAAAGGCATGCAAGACTATTACTATGCATTACTATGAAGGCATGTGTTGCTGCTGGGGAACTGAGGCAGAGAGGGATTTGCTTGCCTAAGGCCACCCACTGAGTTCATTACTTACATGGGAGTAAGTGTGGAAATCAGCCTTAGTGCCTAGCCACACTGTAGAAATCAATTCTAGGGATCATATCCCGTAACTATGGTGGGTGAAAATTCTGTGCCTGGGAAACACTCAGATGACACCAAGTGCAAACTGAATAACTTCAGCCCACATTCTAATTTGCATATATAGTTTGCAATTCTGGAAAAAAAATCACCGAATTCAACTGTTTGCATATCTCATAGCTAAGAAGCAGATGGCTGAAATCCCTTTCTACATGACACTGGTACTTGGGCTCATTACACAATGAGTGTTTTCTTTTCAGCCCAGAAAAATATTTTTCAATCCAGAAAAATATTGTCTGGGTTATGGAGAGCAACCAGCCTGGCAAACCAAGAGAAGAGGAACCCAGAAGGAAGACACCTACCTCTAGAACCAGCCAGAGTTGATCACCATCCTTTGCATCTTTTTTGTAGTACAGTCCATAGAACTTGACGACATTTGGGTGATCAGAGAGAGCTTGCAAAATGTTGTATTCTGCTTCAATTTCCTCATCAATATCCTAGTAGCACATATCAAAAGCAAAAAACAGAGCCTGTGAAAAATCAAAGATTATTTTCAGGGCAACCCTATATAAGGCCAATGGGGTTTATTCCCAGGTAAATGCAGATAGGATTGGAACACTGTTTTTTTCCTGCAAACATTGGTGGAAGCATTGGTGTACAGGCATGCCCCTGTATCCGCTGGGGTTCTGTTCCAGAGCCCACCGTGGATACCTGAAACCGTGGATACTGGGAACGCCTTTGAAAGATAGGGGAACATCCATGGTTTTGCAGTGTTGTAGTAGTCATGGAGGCTTCCTTAAAGTAAGGGGACGTTTGTTCCCTTACCTCGGAGCTGCATTGCCCTTGCTGGAAAGTTGGTTAGGATTGCACCCTAAATCTAAAAAAATATATAGAACAAGATACAACAGAGAAGATTTACAACATTGAAATCTGGCACATTTTTGTCTAGTCAAAATGTGTTGCACTGTACCAAAATTAAGAAAAACTGTTTACCTTTGCAGAAGACTGCAGGCACCAGTGCCAACAGCAAACACTGTCCACAAAAACAAACACAACCCATAAAAGAAAGGAGGCATAGAAAAGGGTTAGTGATGGGAAAACAGCTGCCAAGTTAAAGGAATACAACCCAAGGTATTTGTTCCAGAACTGCTGCAAGGTTCCTTTAAAAGCTGGGGGGGGGAGGCATTTGCATTTCTTTCCACTGGGGATGCTTTTTTGGGGGGGGGGGAAACTGCAGCCTATAAAAATGAACACCAGAATAACAAAAAATATTGTGCATTTAATAATACCGGATAGCAGTAGCATTAAGTGTGTAATGATTGCGATGTTTTCAGCAAGCAACAGAACAGGCTGAGTCCCCAATCCACAGGTTCTTAGTAAGACTACATTAAATTTTTGTGTGTTTTCAATTGCTCTAAAAATCACTGCATATGAACAAAATCCTTTAAAATGGAAAAAAGAAGATGTGACTTGTTCAATGCTCTAATCAAGGACATGTAAAATTAACTGGCTTTCAATTAAGCTTCCTCCGTCTGCACAGTTTAGCAGCATTCCTAAAGAAAGATGCAAGTTTCCAAGTGCCTCTTTTGTTTATTGCAAGGGCTCCCTCTGCAGCCACTAACAATTCCTTCAGTTTAAGGAGAAGGAAACAGTATAATTTATGCAGCCTAACCACCTTCCACAGATGGAGAGGGATATTCATCGTTGCTACAAGCAGGAACTGTAGTGCAGTTGACATTCAGCACCGTCCTTCTCAAATGGCAAGCTGAATTTTCATGAAAATTGTTCTATGGCAAATTGTAATAGAAGGAAAAATAGGACAAGTGAAGGAGGCAGGGAAAACGGAAATCGCTCCAGGAAAGGGATAAGCTACTGTGGTATTGAAGACTACACAGTCTTTCAGAAATTCTGAAAGCAGAGACTTTCAGATGCTGAAATTCCATTCTGCAGATAAATCTCAGACACATGGAATACACATGGCCTTGCGTGAAACAAAAATTGGTGCATTACAGATGGAACCTGAAACTCTACATGAGATTTGTAGTGGCTTTGGTCCATGTGGACCCCTCTCCATCCACATGGCTGATAAAGTCAACTGTGGGGCCAGTTTACTTAGGGTGCTATCCTAACCTGATGTTGCACCAGCACAGTGCTCTTGTGCCAGACCAGCACTGTCGCAAACATGCCATAAGACACGTCCATGCTACGGCCTTGGTTGCTGGGCCGGAGCAAGCAGCAGCACTGGTACACATGTGCAGATGCAGATCTAAGGGAGGGCAAAGGTCTAAGTTTTGCAAGAAGCCTTACCTTGCAGTGGAAATCACTCCTCTCCTGCACCGTTTTAGCCAATCCTCACAGGGAAAAGCAACATCTTAGTGTTGCTTACTGGCTACAGCAGCAAGGGAGAGGAGGGATTTACATGACAGGATAAGGCTTCTTGCAACACTTAGAGCTTTGCCCTCCCTGTAGATCTGCCTCTGCACATGTGCCACTGTGCCATCCATGTGCCTGCTTAGCTCTGCTTGCTGACATATTTTTCTCAAATAAGTGAATGGAAGCTCCTGTACAAATTGGGACTCCATGCAGTGATGGGACAGCTCCTTTATAAGAAAAGGCTACAGGCTTGTCAATCTAGAAGATTGTCCTGAGAGGGGACACAATTGAAGCATATAAAATTATGCTTGGGAAGGATAGAGAGGTTTTCCCTTTCACACAGCACAAAGGCAGGGGACATCCACTAAAACTGAGTTGGAAGAGACAAAAAGGAATATTTCTTTACCCAGTGCATAATTAATCTGTGGAACTCATTACCACAGGAAGTGGTTATGGCACCTGGACTGGATAGCTTTAAGAGGGTATTGGACATGGTAACCTCATGGTTTTGGAGGGAGGCATATCTGAATGCCAGATGCAAGGGATTGGCAATTGCCTGTGTGCTCCCAGAGGCATCTAATGGATCACCTGTCTCTAATAGATACAAGAAGCTGAACTAGATGGGCCCTTCACCTGATCCAGCAGGACTCTTTTTATGCTTGCTAATTTAGCTGCTTGCTGGCGTCTTTGCTACTCAACAACAAGCTTGCCTGACTTTCTGCTGATGAGGCTGTAGAAACTATTTAAGTCACTCAGATAACCACAGAACATATGGAAGCTCAGACACAGTAAGAATGCCCCCCCCATCTTTCTGAAGACAGACTGCAAAGATGGTGAAGTGTATTTACATTTTCATTAAGATTACAATCTTTGGGCTGTGAATCACTAACACATTTGAAAGGGGATGGGAAATGGACCAAATTTTCCTAAATAGGCTGAAGTTGTCACAGATAAAATGTTGCAATATATTATAAAGAACAAAGCTGCTCTTTCAACATGTTTGGAATATCAGTGAAATAGCTTGCTGTACAACAGTTATAACAAGGCTATAAGACCCATAGTCTATTAGCAGTTGACCATTTCAAGAGATATCAAGAGGAAAAATTCTTAAGGTCTACAACCTCAGTAAATCTACAGGTCTTAGATCCTCATACAAGATCCTCTGTACATTAACTCCAAAAGGCTAATTAGCAATATCAAGTTGCACTGATCCAAGCAATGGTCAAAATGAGCAAAATGTACAATGCGATGATGACCTGCAGGCACTGAACAGTCTCACTCAAAGGTTTCAAAGGAGTGTTCAATATGCCTGGATATCCATGGATGGTATGCAACTCAATGCTACCTCTTAACATTGCAGGTTTAATGGTCAACGTATATATTTTTGCACAATGTCCCAACTGCAGCCAGAGAAATGACCAACAGTTCTGTACATTATGGAATCTCTGAAGGCAAATTTGTCTCAACATCCTGATGGATGATCATGCATAGAGTCTTGCATCGGGCTCAGGGCTCTTGTCTGGAATAAGTCAGGATACAGGTAGTGTAGCTGGGCAAGGGGAAATTGCAAGAGATTGGCAAAGGAAAAAAAAACCCCAACGCCCAACCTGTGGACTACAAAAGAGGTACAGGTTCTGGTATGATGAAAAGTGGAGAGGCCAAGAAGTACGTTTCCTTCTACAACAAGCATGGGGCCAGCAGTGAACTCTAGCTAGAACTGTTTAAAATAGCTAGGGGCAGTGATGGGATCAGCTAACCCGGGGGAACACTGGGCGGGCAGCAGGAAGGCTGGGCAGGACTTCCGGGTGATTGACAGCCCGTCCGTCCGGGTCCGCCGCCTGCCCGCCCGCCCGCCGCACAGGCTGCCCTGGCCTCGGAGGGGGCGCCCGCTCACCGGAGGGGGACGGGTGGGGGCCCTCGGGTGCCAGGGCGTGCAGCGGCGGGGCGCGCCACCCGGGGGCAGCCCGTGTGGCAGGCAGGCGGGTGGCAGACCCGGATGGGCGGGCTGTCAATCACCCGGAAGTCCCACCCAGCCTTCCTGCTGACCGCCCAGCATTCCCCCGAGTCGTTAGCGGATCCCATCATTGGCTAGGGGGAAATTGAAGCTCAAATGGCCTCAAGGCTGCGTTCTAAGGCCCACAGTCCAGTCTTGCCTCCAATGCCTCACCTCTTCCCTTCATTTCACCTCTAACCTCTTTTGACCTTGGCTGCCTATGCAAGCCCCACTCCCTTCCAATCAGTTGTCCCCCACCAAAGCTCGGCTGGCTCTATGAGCCCCAGTGAGAACATCATTCCCTGGCACCTTGGAGCTGACCAAGGTGACTCCATGTGGTAAGTGCTCATCTGTGGGATGTCACAGATATTCACACCAATGGGAATTGCAAGAGTTGGATAACCTTACTTTATGGAAAAAAGATATATTAGTAAAAAACCAGTATCAAAGAATAAGTATTAGTACGATGAAGAGACTAGCAAATTACTTGAAAAAAAGAAAGGAAAGACAAATGATAGGTTGTATGAAAGATGAAAAAGGGGCTAAGAGATATAAAGATAAACAGATAAGAGAAATATTTGAGAATTTTTATAAAAAATTGTTTAAAGTTGAGGATGTAAAACAATTTGAAGAAAAGGTAAGTAAGAAACTTAATAAACAGGAATTAGCAAGATTAAACGCAGAAATAACACAACAAGAAGTAATAGAAGTTATAAAAAATTTAAAAAATGGGAAATCACCCGGATTAGATGGAATTGGGGCAGAATTTTATAAAATGATGGAAAATGAAATAGTTCAGGAGATGCAAGATCTCTTTAATAAAATATTAAAGGGAGGAAAAACTCCAAATTCTTGGAGAAAATCTGAAATATTGACCATTTTGAAACCATCAAGAAATCCAATGGAACCCAATTCGTATCGACCGATAAATTTGGCATGCCAGGATTATAAAATCTTTGCAAAAGTGTTGGCTAACAGATTGAAAGAAATACTTCCAAGATTAATAGGAGAAGATCAGTATGGGTTTGTACATGGAAGGTATATTAGCCATCCTATCAGAAATGTGATTAACACTATCTATCATGCAAATAGCAAACGAAAATATGCTTTTTTAAAGCTTGATGTATATAAGGCGTTTGATACACTGAACCATAATTACCTATTTCAGGTGTTGACAAAATTTGGTTTCGAAGGTTTTTTTATGGAGACCTTAAAAGAAATTTATAGGGAAGGGAAAGCGGTAATTAAAGTTAATGACAACCATACAAGTGAAATATCAATACAAAGAGGGGTGAAACAAGGATGTCCTCTCTCCCCAATGTTATTTGCTCTAGCTATGGAACCCCTAGCAGACAGAGTTAGATATAGTGCTAGAATTCAAGGATACAAAATAGGAAAAGAGGAGATAAAACTAAACTTATACGCAGATGATATATTATTGATAATACAAAATCCTTTGGAAGCGGTAAAGGAACTTCTTATAATATTGAACGATTTTAAAATGTGTTCAGGATTAGGGGTAAATATTAAAAAATCAGAAATTATGTTTAAAAAAGTAAATCTTAAGGAACAAAATGAAATAGCTAAATTGACAGGGATGAAATTAGGAACTAAGGTTATAAAATATCTGGGAATAATAACAACAAATAATGTTAAAAATTTGATGGGAAGGAATTATATACCATTATGGAAAAAAATACAGCAAAATCTAAAGCAGTGGGAAAATAAGAATCTAAGCATATTAGGAAAGATAAGAGCAATTAAAATGTGTATAATACCCAAGATGTTTTATCTTTTCCAAACGCTTCCAGAGGAAATCTCAAAAAAAACAGTTGGCAGCGTGGGATGGTGAAATAAAAAGTTGGATATTTGGGAAGAAAAGAGCTAGAACAATAAGGAAGGTTATATATTCATCACAAGATGATTTGGGTTGGGGGATTCCAAACTTAGACAGTTATTATCAGGCCTTTCAATTAAGAATGTTATTGGAAATGGAAGGTAGTGGTATAGAAAAAATGGGTGAGATGGGAAGATGCAGTAAATAAGGGAGCAGGGAAATTTGGAATATTCACATCAAATATCAAAAATGAGATTAAAAATACAACAGGACCAAGACATACAGTGTTGAAAATATGGGACAAATGTAAATCTAAATGGCTGCCGAATATTTCTAAATGGGCCCCACTTGAATCCTTATATGAAAAGTTAATAGATTCAGATAAAAACTTCTGGGTTAAATTAAAGGAAAAAGGTTATAATATTGTTAAAGATATGTATAATGTGCAGGGAACGTTATATCCGTTACAAGAATGGTTGAGAGAAGTTGGAGGGAAAAATTGGTTGCGGGCAACTTCTTTGTATAATATATTGAAACAAAAAAAATGTCATTTGATAGTAAATAAGGAGGAAACCGAGCTGGAAAGAATATATAAGAATAAAAAGGAAAATAACAAAGGGATAGCAAAAAAGATATATACATTAATGAATAAAGATCATGTGGCACTGATTATACAAAATCAGTGGGAAAAAGAATTGAAATTGTCAAAGCAGGAAATTGATAGATTAATAACAGGAATCAGGAAAATAAAAATAGAAAAATTTAGAGAACTTGAGATGAAACTTGTATTAAAGTGGTATAGAACTCCTTTGCAATTATCTCATATGTTTAAAGGAACTAGTCCAAATTGTTGGCATTGTAGAAAGGAAAAGGGATAATCTTTGGTGGGAGTGCCCAAAGGTAAAAAATTTTTGGAAGCAAATATTAGAAAAAGTGGAGGAATTATGTAAAATTAAATTAGAAAATGTAAGTAAAATAATATTTGTGGGAATATTGGATAATAATAAAGTACAAGAAAAAGAACTGTTAAAAGCAATAATAACGGCTGCACATGCAGTTATAGCAAAGGGATGGAGAGATGTAACAAAATGGAATATGGAAGTGTGGAATACCTACTTATATCAATGGATACAGTCAGACATATTGTCAATTCTGGGACAGGAAAAAACTTGGGAGGAAAAGCAAATAGAGATAAGAAGGAAATGGAATGGATATATAAAGTGGGTAAAAGAAGACGGGGCCAATAAGGATATTTATATTAAAATCCAAAAGGTGTGCGTATGGTTAAAAATATAAGTTAATGGTCTTTCAATCTCGCGGGGGGGGGAATATGGGAGAAAATGCAAAAAGAAGTATTGTCAGTATTAAAGCATTATATGAACAATAGTAAATAAAAATGTTGAATAAGAGAAAATACATGTAAATAGGTAAATATGTGTAAAGGGGAAAATATATGTATATGAAATACTTGACATGCAAATAAAAAAAAAAGAAAAAAAAAGATATTCACACCAATAGCAATCAAACTCAATCTCTTGTTAAATATATTCAGGTACTCCTACAGGTTGAATACCCCTTATGTGGACTGCTTGGGAGAGGAAGGTGTCTGGATTTTGGATTTGTCTGGATTTTGGAATAATTTCATAAATAGAATAAGAAATGCTTCCTCTTGCTCTGTCACCATTTGGGTGACTGATGGCCTCTGACATTTTTCAACAATGGCTACACCACAGAGCAGAGAAAAGAACTTCTAGCCTGCATGTGACAATGCGCACAAGACCTTCTAGTGTTCAAACTACAGAAAGTTTAAACAAAACTCTTGGACAAAAGTGTCTGGATTTTGGATGTCCAGATAAGGGATCATCTACCTGTATTTGGTCTATCTAAAAAAACCATGAACATATACAGATTGATATGTCTTTGGACACACTGATACGATTTTCCTGAATCAGATTCTGGACACAAAAGAAAACACCACAGATTATGACTCAAAGTAACTAGGAAATCCACTAATCCAAGGTTGGATTACACAACCACTTGATCTTACAAACAAACCAACCAACCAACCAACCCACAAACACAAACTCTGAACATTATCCATAATGACACACAACTTATAAAAATGCTGCTGCTTTAGCATTTTAGCATGAAAATATTCATGTGGATGACATGAATCCCTTTCCTGGAGTGACAGTCTATGTGAATGACATGACAACCAAAATGTCATAAAAACCCCAACGATTAAAGCAAAAGAAACTTACGTGAACTGGATCCAAGATTTTGACGGCTGCCTTGCTCCCATTTTTCTTGTTGAACACCTTGAAAACTTTGCCATATGTTCCTTTGCCAATTGTCTCAATTATTTCCCAGGTATCCGAAGGATCAGGAAAGCTATCAAATATTATTGTTTTGCCAGCTGAGGGAAGCATTGCAAATACGGAACCCTGCAAATAAAAGCAAAGTGCTCTGCTTTGAAACCATCGTTATTAACAAACGTGTGTCCTAAATACAGATGAAATGGAACAGACAATTGTATGTACAGATCATTTTTCTTGCTACGAGCATATAAAAGTCTGTCCCTATAGTCTATTTTACATTATAAGCTCCGTGGGGCTGGAAGCGGCTTATTTTGCTTACAACACAATACTATGTGGGTCTACTCAGAAGTAAGTCCCTTTTTGTTCAACATAAAGCTCCTCCCCGTGCGCCGAGCCCAGTGATGTCATGCAGGGGGTACGCGGGGGTACGTGTGTACCGGTTTCTAGGATTACGGCTGGCCCTGCCCATTCGCCCGCCCACTCGTCGACTCCGCCCCCTGCAACGTTTGAATTTCCTGCACGTTTGAGCTGCCTGCACGTTCTCAGAGCCAGGCAGGCAGGCAGGCAGCAAGCGGAGCCTTGCCTTGCCTTGTATTGCCACTGAAAAATGAGCTGCCCTGGGTTTTTGGAACTGTTGAGTCACTTTAACATGATGCCAGACCTCCTTAACATGTTCTGGGGCTGCTGTGGAATACTGTTGCAACTGTTGGATCAGTTTAAAATTGTCTGAGGCCTCAAAAAGGGCTTTTTTTCATGTCACTTCCTGCCACGACATCACTTCCGGCTTATGATGTCACTTCCGGTGGGCGGGTCCCGACACGTGCCAATCAAAAGTGAGTACCTGTTGTTAAATCATTTAGATGACACCACTGGCCGAGCCTCCAACTATTCAGAGTGATACAGAGTGATACAGTGTGGTCTCCCTGCTAGGGCGATGCCCTGGCAGGCTGTTTGGGAACCACTAGTGTTCCATAGCGTTTAGATGTAAAACAGGCCGTCCTAAACTCACATCTCTCCTCTCCTTTCCTCACTAATGGTCCAATCCTAGCCTGGGCCAGCACCGGTCTCGTAGGCACTCCTAGGGAGTCATCCCGGGGTGGGGAAAGGGTGAGTGATGAAGGGGCAAAACTGGGCAGAAGGGGGGCAGTTCAGGCCCAAGAGGGGGTGGAGATGGCAAAGGAGGCCTCCACTAGACCCTAACCCTATCCCAAGCCTGAAAGCCCTACACAGGGCTACTTGTTTCTATGCCAGCATTTCAGCTGGTCCAGATCCAAATAGCCCTGTTAGGTAGGCTGGGGCTTGACAAAAGGTAAGGGAACTAATGACAAAAGGTAAGGGAACTAACCAATGGGGTCATCCTACTGGTACGCTGGGTGGGACATCTGGGTGATCGGCAGCCCGCCCGTCGCGTATCGCAGCATTACACCGTTTGCGTAACGTACGCAAGCGGCGTAACTGGTTATGCAAACGGCGTAACACTGCGGTACGTGACGGGCGGGCTGCTGATCACCCGGATGTTCCGCCCAGCGTACTGGTAGGATGACACCACTGGAACTAACCTTGAGGAGACCTCTGGCTGCCTCCTTGCTCCCATGGGATACAGCAATGGCTGTTTTGGCACCACTACCACGGCATGGGCAGCCCTGTTTGGACTGGGCTGTAACTGGCCTTAGCCAAGAAAGGCCAAGCAATCATTGCTATGGCAATGTAGCTCCGAGGTAAGGGAACAAACATTTCCTTACCTTGAGGAGGCCTCAATGACTGCCGCCTAGCTGCAGGATGTAGAACATGCCCCATTGGAATAGCTATGTCAATGATGGTTAAGATTTGGTCCTAAACCTCGTGGAACTTCAGTCCCTGCCTTGCTGTAAAAGGAGGCTAAGAACACTGACCTAAATAACAGCATTGTTTTGAAGGTTGTGCTGAATACTCTATAAATGCCAAAAATTGTACAAATATGCAATATAGAAAGTTTGCTATCATTTGCTCTCCAGGGGTCTATTGCCGACAAGCTGTAGGTACAAGTTAATAATCAGGGAACACAATCTTGTTCTGTGCATCTTAGTGGCACTCAATTAAAAACACGCTGTAAGAAATAAAGTGCAATTTTTCAACAAGTGGATGCCTAATCAATATGCGTGAGGAGCAAGCTTGGTCCAGAAGTTTAAGCACCTTTTAATGCTCCTATTACAAGTCAATGAACATTTACAATGCCATAAAAATCAATTCAGTATTACATTTGTGAAAGTCACTTCATCGGAACTGATAATAAAGCGTTAGAGACCAAAGAACTGGGTCACCAGTAACCCAAGGATTGCTGGCTTTACCTGCTACTGATAGCCAAGTTAGAAATTAAGGCAGAGTATTGGATAACATGGCCCAGAAAAGGAAAGGCCCCTATATTAGATAAACTTACATAGCCAACTGAACATATAAAATGATCACTCTCAGCAAAGTGAGTTAAGTGGGAGCAATATCTAGAGGGGGAATCTAAACAAGGTAGGTTAACAGAAGTGCTGCAATTATTTAAGATGATACCGTTTTCAATTTACAGTGGGGGGGAGTCCAAAGATTGAGTGTGCGTGCGTGCGTGCGTGGTGTTGCCAATGATGGGGCGCAGCAACTGAAATACTAAAACTATATTCCTAAGCATGCTTATTTGGAAGCAGTTTTCCAATGAGATTCAAAAGGCAATGCAATCCTATACACATCAACTCAGTAGCAAGAAGAGCCCCACTGGATCAGGCCAAAGGACCATCTAGTCCAGCTTCCTGTATCTCACAGTGGCCCAACCGATGCCACAGGAAGCCGTCAAGACAACAAGATATCTATATCCTGTTGCCACTCCACTGAGATTTACTGCATCTTATATCCTGCGGCCATGCCAATGAGATATCTGTATCCTGCGGCCACACCAATGAGGTAAATATGGGCAGGATTGCAGCCTTAGGGCCATTTCCTAGAACAGGAATGCTCAAAATGGTGGGTTGCGACCCACCATAGAGAGCCAGAACGGGGCCATTTCCCCTTAAGGGGAGTGGCTTAACCCAGGAGCTTTGGGGCTTACCCCTCTAGGGGCATCCTTGATACTCCAAATCACCCCAAATTGCAACTGGAGGGCACTTCCAGTTTCTGCGCAAAAACCGCTCCAATTGCAAAACAATCCAAGTGCGCTCCAATTGCAAAACAAAGTAATTTGGAGCATTGGGGAGGCCCACAGAAGGGGCTGCAGGCAGTAATGCTATCTAGCCAGTACGCTGGGCGGGAGTTTCGTTTGAGTGGCAGCCCGCCCATTGCGTAACACTGTGTTCCGCCGCCGCCGCGGGTGGGGCAGCGGGTGGAGCGGCGGCGGAACACAGCGTTACGCGACAGGTGGGCTGCTGCTCAAACTCCCGCCCAGCGTACCCGCTAGATAGCATTACTGGCTGCAGGTGTCGAAGACCCCTTCCAAGCCCAGCACAACCCCCAAGGTGAGTCCCAAAGCCCCTGGGTGCCTGCTGTGCCATAATCACTGTGGCGCTATCAGGACACCCTCCCCAGTCCCCACCCCTGCCAAGACTTACAGCAGCTTCAACATCTAAGTAGGACTTTGAGGACCATTATCCTAGATGGTTTAAGCCATGGAAGCAATGTTCATTATAGCTGCCCATTTTGCAAGCGGTAGGGCAGGGCAAAAATTGCACATTATTGACTCCTGGTTCTCAGTGTGTAGATATGCATTAAATAACCACCCTTGAAATAATGGACATATGGCCACATGTGGGAAATAACGGAACATAGAACAGAACATCATATGGATAGTACTTAGTATATGTCCTCTGTATTGGACAATACAGAACACAGAAGCTACTATATTGTGAAGTAGCCAATAGTGAGTGAATATGCTCAGAAAGGTTCTCATAGTCAAAGTGATGGTTTTCCGAGTAGCAATGTATGGCTGTGAGAGCTGGACCATACGAAAGGCAGAACGCCGAAGAATAGATGCTTTTGAATTATGGTGTTGGAGAAGACTCTTGAGAATCCCCTGGACTGCAAGGAGATCCCATCGGTCAATCCTCCAGGAAGTCAAGCCTGATTGCTCCCTGGAAGGACAAATCCTGAAGCTGAAGCTCAAATACGTTGGCCACCTCATGAGAAGAGAGGACTCTTTAGAAAAGACCCTCATGCTGGGAAAGATGGAAGGGAAAAGGAGAAGGGGGCAGCAGAGGATGAGATGGTTAGATAGTGTCACCGAAGCGATGAACATGAAATTGGGCGAGCTCCAGAAGCTAGTGGAGGACAGGGAGGCCTGGCGTGCTGTGGTCGAGTTAGTGACTGAACAACAACAACAAATGCTCAGAACTGGGTCTGAAATTCCATTAGGTTTTTAAATATATCACATCTGTGTTTCCAGTTAGACATTTTGGGAGTTTTACAAAATGCAGCATGGGTATGTCAGTAAAAATAGGCAGAGGTTTCTGTCTATTAAGAGTCCAATCCGAATGGGCTGTAGCATTGGTCCTGCCCCCCAGAGCTGGGTATTGTAAACATGCTGTAATGCACACTTATGACACCTGGAGAGGAGGAAGCATCAGTGCTGGGCCTCAGCACTGCCTCCTGTTGCCAGCAAGCCTCTTTGAAGTGTGGGGAGGTGGCGGAACTGGGAGGGGGGAGGATCGGCGGGGGGGGGGGAGGGAAGAGACCACAGCAGTCTCTGCCACCATATCCTATCCTCTCTCCCAAGCTGGGCAATTTGACATGGGCCTCCTCAACTCTTTGCCTACTCAATAGTGGGTGCAGAGTCAAGGAGACCCATTGGCACTGCAGCGGTGTTATCCAGGGTATGGGAGCAGTGACTTCCTTACCCTGAGGTAGCCTCAGCATCCGTAGGATCTAGTGGTCACCGTTTTGGCATTGATGGAGGCAACGGCAGTTTAGGATTGGGCTACTGGAGACTAATAATATTGTAGCTCTGGAATTTAATTCATCCCGATATAAAGTGAAGATGTTATAGCTGCACAGTAATGAAAGTTAATTAAAGTTAGTAAAGAGCACTTAAGATTCCTAAAAATAAATAAAATGTTCAGGAAAGGATCCTTTTGGGACTGCAACTAGTAATCTCCATTGCAGCTACAACCAATTACAACTAGTTGATAACTGGGAAGTTAAGACAGTAAGGAAAGCCAGGTTCTGCAAAACAAGTCATCTGTTGTGCTAAATTATAAGGCAAGCTCAAAGGAGCCACTGCAGTTATAACTGCTGGATGATCAATGATCAAAATTAGCTTGTTTCCTTTTAGCCACCGAAAAGAAATTAGATAATTGTATTTTTTTTTTTGCTTTCCTAGAAAATGGTCTTTTAAAAAAAGTATTCTTCCCCCCCTTCCCTAAATAGCCCAGTCAGATCCTAAATTAATCCTTCCTACAGTAGAGAATGATCATAGGGGAACAGCAGCTGTTCAACAATCTCAGTTGTGGCTTAAAAAAAATCCTACTTCCATTCACTAAGTTTGACACATGATCCGTCCCCAATGTCAAGGCTTTTGCTCTAACACTCTCTTTACACACACACCACACACACAAGACACAGTTAGAATGGATGCAAATATATTTGGGATGCCAACTTAAGGCTTTCGTCCCATTCACACAATTGATTGGACGGAAGTGTTAACAGCACAATCCTACGCACGTTTCCATTGCCTTCAATGGAACTTCTTCCCAGATAAGAATGCCCAAGACTTCTGGCTGGCACGCAAGTCCTCTCGAACATTAGTAGAGGACCAGACAGTGGCGTCGCTACGGGGGGCGCGGAGCTCTAAGTTTTGCAAGGAGCGTCGTTACCTTGCCGTGGAAATCGCTCCTTTTCTGCGCCACTTTAGCCACGGCTCAGTGGGAAAAGCAACGTCTTGGCATAGCTTACTGGCTGCAGCGGCAAGGGAGAGGAGCGATTTCCACGGGAGGGTAAGGCTCTTTGCAAAACCTAGTGCTCCGCCCTCCCTATAGGGACGCCACTAGGACCAGGAGACACAAATCCCCACTACACTGACATCATCGGCTGGTTTATTTATTCTTTCGCACGTGTATTTGGGAACGCCGGGCTAATTTCAGCACGTGCAGTCCGATCCCACAGAGACCTCCTCTAAAGTCCCATCGCGGTCGCTGAAGTTTACTCCTAAATGGTAAGTGTGTACCACGCGGCCGTCTCCATCCAGGGGCAGAGAGGTACAGCAGGATCTTCACGTTACCCGTTGTCTAGACCCGCAGCGCAGAAATTGCCGCTCGGCCGCTTAGCCTTTAAGCACGTGCGAATCGATCAAGCCGTTTCTGACCTTTGCCAGCCACGCGGGAGACCGAATTGCGCCCCGCTCCTCAACAAGCATGAATCGCAGCCCTTCCTTCCGCCCGATCCATCCTACACGCCACCCTTCCGAGGTCCACAGGCGCTCACCTACCTGGCCTGATGCAGGGACTCAGCGAGAGATGCGTGCAGCTCTCCCCGGGCCCCTGGAGAACAGTCCGGGCGTGGTTGAGGCGGGGGAGGAGCTGCCGCCGTTGTCCCTTACTCGTAATTTTGGGCAGCGACTCCAAGGCCCTGTTGCATTCAACAGTGGACGATGAAGTTGCTCCGGAGCAAACAGACTTCCACGGATCTCACCACTATACTAGGCGCCTGATCCCCCTGTCAGCCAGCAGTGAATTGTCTCCCCCGCGGGGGGGGTCAATGGAAGGTCAGCGCCACATTTTCTTGCACCCTCCCGGTTAATTTCCAGGATTCCAAAATAGGACACGCCTCCTGGCTCCCTCCTTCCAACGAAGCGTGCAACAGATCGGTGCTTCTCTCTTCTATTCCCCCACCCCGCTTTCGCAGCCGCTCCCTTCTTTCCTGGGCTGTATGGCAGCCACCTGCTGTTAGGAGAGAGACAGGCGCGCCCGAAAGCCGCTTTGCGTTTAACAGCCGCGGGGCTCCTCCCCGCTTAGCGCTTCTTTTTCCATAGACGTGAAAAGGCAGGTGTCGTCGTCGTCGTCGTCTGCAGCAGAGAAAAACGCTGGAAAGATCTTCTCGCTCCACTGATGCTTGCTGAGCCCCAGAATAGCTTCAAAGCAGAAATAAAGGAAAAGCCAGACCTTGAGGCTGCGATCCTAGCCTTACCTGCCTGACATAGGTAGCTATTACAGTTTTTCCACATATTATTTTTTATAAATTTATTTTATTTTATAAAATTCTAGGATTTTATAATAATCCTAGTTCTCTTTGAAAGAAACAGAGGTTTGTGATCTGTGAAATCCCATTGAATGGGCAGTCTGGCTCAGGAGGCTGTTCAAAAGGAGGAATATTTTGTACGTGGACCATGGATTTCAATTTATTTATCTGACGAATTTATATCCTGCCTTTCCCATGCTGAAGCAAATACCCAAGGTGGCTTACATGGGTAGGCTAGTCTAAACCACCATTATTCAATCACTTGTTTGTTTGTTTTTAAACAAATATACCGTGTTCTGTGATTCACCAAATCCTCAGTCCCAGATATACCCTTCACACTGTGGTTCTCTCCTTTGGCTGCGTGCCATCGAGCTTCACCCAAAATATTTTTGAGCACCCAGAATATCCTCAGGCTTTGAACAAAATGGCATCAAATGAAATAAATGACCAAAAAAAAAAAAAATTCCTCGTAGGACTGAGCCAGTGGAAAACACCACTGAGGAGAAATCAAAGTGGCCTCCACTTTGAAACAGTTTGGATCCTATATTCATGTTGGATGTGGTGGGATGCTTTGACGATTTAACACTGTGAGGAGTAACCAGAAGACTGAGAGCACTTTCACAATTTAAGGTGATTCCAGCAATGGCCCTTGCATGAACTTTGTGCGCAAGAATAGACTGCCCTAGCATCTAAATGGATTTTCCTCTCACAACAAACTACCAGGGCGGAGGTGGTTGGTATGGAAACTTGCCTTCATAGAAACCTTTATAGGCTGCAAACTCCAACCGGAAATGAACTCAGTGCTTGAACAGTAGTGGTGGCTGTGCAATTGAGGGGCTTCCTGTTCCCTGAAAGTTCAGAGACGTTGCTTTTGATTTCTGCGTCTTAAAACTGAAGGCACAGAAATCTGTCCATGGTTTCTGCATGTCAGGTACAATGAAGAAGAAGTTAAGATCTGCTGTTTGTTGTGTGGCCATTGAAGGTGTAGCTACCTGTCCAGAAGAAAGTTGGCAACCCTAAATAAAATATGAGGCTGAGTAATGAGCGTTGCCATTAAATTGTTCGACCATGGGCTCCTTTTCCATACAACCTGATGCAAATCTGAAGCCCTTGACTGCCACATCCAGTGGTCCATCCACAAGTAATGCCTTATTCCAGGACCCTTCACTAATCTCGAGAGGATATTCCAAAGATAGCCATCTGGGGATTTGTCTTTGTCTTCTTTTCTATCCAATTAGGGAGTGCAACAAACAGTCACACAAACAACTTTATGTTTTCTGAAGGGACTCTGCCTAAAGGGATATCTTAAGCCTAAAAGGATATGACAGGACAGTAAAAGTTATGTCACCTCTGTGCCCGTTTGTTTTAGGAATCAGGGTGCAATCCTAACTTAGAGTTAGGCCGGCAAAGTTTGGCTGGCACAAGGGTCATCATAAAGTGTGTTTGGACC
>JAJKFI010033823.1:5849-61937 GCA_029204185.1 Lerista edwardsae
GTCCCGCCGTCCGTTCCCCCAAGTCGTTTGTAGATCCCATCGCTGGGCTTAAGTCTAAGGGGCCCACTGCCAGTTCCTGCTGCTCCTTGCTGTGGCTCAACCTGGCTTCTCCGAGCAAACAAGCAATGACAGAAAGAGAAGGAGCAGCAGCTTTACAAGGTGATGATCTCAAAAGTCTTCCATAAAGCTTCCTTCTCATTATGATTTCAGAAGTCGTTTCAATAGCACAATTTAAGTATAAATTAATCTTGCAAATGGGTCCTTCAAAAAACAAAAAACCCCAAAACATGTGCACTTGGGTGGCAAAATTAATTATATGCTGGTAACCAAAATAATTGAAAAATACTGTGTATGAGCCGTTTGCATTTTTAAGATTGTTCTCATAATGAGTTTGGGTGAGACACAACCAAAATTAAACATCATTTTAATGATTTGTTTTTATGTGCGTTGTGGATATTACAAAGGTATCAAGCATTGTACATTCCGTGGGAGGGCCAGGCAACACAATTAGGGCCTGATTTTGCAGAGGGGCCAAACACATACCAAAGAGCTTAAAAGCCCCTCCCCTCATTATTGTGGCATTTTTTTTCTGCAGTCAATGGCCACATAAGTGAGTGTCAGGTTCCTGCTTACATTTGTTTGCTCTTGTGTCTTTAACAGTCATCTGACGTGCAGAAATGTAGTTCATCAAGCCTTTTGCATCACTTTATCCCCATACTAGGAAAAGCTTGATCTGCTAGGTTTCTGCATGTTGGGCTAGGTTTCTGCATGTTCTGCATGTTGGTAAGAGCACAGATGTGAGACAAGTAAAAAAGAAATGGCAATTGTGTTTTGGGGGGTGTTTCAGAACTGCTGTAGCATAGACCCCTGCATGAGGAACACATACCAACCATTTGGCTATTATTTCTTTCATTAGAAAATGTATTCCTTTCTACAAAGCTGTGCTGAAGGAGATGGACAAGAGCATTGATCATGACACATTCAAACTAGAAGTGCTATCACAGTCATTAAAACTTAACAAAACAATAGAAGAGATTTGGTAAGATGTACAGTGGCATACTGAAAAACCAATCCCATGCCAGACCATACGACTGGCAAAAGAAGATGGCCTGGACAAGATGCTTAAACCAGGAGACTGAAGAGGACAGGTGGACATCCCAGGAAAGGGTGTTCCTGAGCTTGGTGAAGCCACTGAAAACCCCCAACTCAGTTTTTGGCTAGCCTCACCTCGGAAAGGGAATGAACTCAGGGCAGAGCCTTCAGATGATCTCAGGAAACTGAGAGAATTGTATGGCCTGAAAAGGACCTTCAGGTGCTCCAGATTCATGTTGTTTAGGGCACTGGTTTCCAAACTGGTGGGTCATGACCCATCAGGGGAACCGGAACAGGGGAATGGCCCACAAATCAGCAGCAACAGGATTGGCTATGCTGCTGCTGGGGAGTGGAGTTTTTAAACTTACCTGGGGGTTGCTATGGCTCTCCAGAGGGTCCAAGGAACTTGCGGCCCCTCTGCAGCCCTCCACAGGCTTTCCCACACCTCTGAAAAAGAAAAAAAAACCACTTCTGGTTTTGCGATGAAAACAGGAAGTGTTTTTTTTCTTTTTCAGTGAGGTTTGGAGGCTTGAGGAGGGCTGCAGATGGGGTCGCAGGCTCCCTAGACCCTCTGGCAAGTCACAGCAATCCCCAGGTAAGTTTAAAAAACACCTTCCCTCCCCAGCAGCAGCACAATCCTCCTGATCGTATTGCTCCTCCCCAGTGATGGGATTAGATAACGACTCGGGGGAATGCTGGGCGGGCAGCAGGAAGGCTGGGCGGGACTTCCAGGTAATTGACAGCCCGTCCGTCTGGGTCCGCCACCTGTTTGCCCACCGCACGGGCTGCCCTGGCCTTGGAGGGGGCGCCCGCTCGCCGGGGGGGACGGGTGGGGGCCCCCAGTGCCAGGGTGTGCAGTGGCGGGGCGTGCCACCCGGGGGCAGCCTGTGTGGCGGGCGGGCGGGCGGCGGACCCAGAAGGACGGGCTGTCAATCACCCGGAAGTCCCACCCAGCCTTCCTGCTGCCCGCCCAGCGTCGTTAGCTGATCCCATCACTGCTCCTCCCCACTCCTCCCCTCCCCCACAAACACTTTCAGTAGGAGATGACATTTGCATGTCCGAGTAGGACTTTGGGAACCACCGGTTTAGGGTGTTACAGGTCAAAATCAGAATCTTGCATAGGGCTCACAATCTAACTATGTGGTCTTGATTCTGCCACCCCTCCTCCTTTGATGACTTGGCCGTGTGGTAGATGCCTCTCTTCCTCTAGCTTCATGCTAATGGGGAGGGTGGAGTAGGTGAGCTCCATGGTCA
Organism: Lerista edwardsae; assembly: GCA_029204185.1. Lineage (NCBI taxonomy): Eukaryota > Metazoa > Chordata > Lepidosauria > Squamata > Scincidae > Lerista > Lerista edwardsae. The sequence continues at coordinate 8,196 of JAJKFI010033823.1, forward strand.
GCTCTAAGACAGGTGGAAATACATGCTGGACATGACTAATCTAGCAGAAGTATTGTAAATGGTATTACCTGTTTTTGTCAGAGGGTGGATTACTAGCTGTCTAGTCAGGTAGTTTTCAGAGGATCGCAACAGCAATACAATGTCAGCCGGCAAAGTGTTTCGGTTTTTGGCTAAGAACCCGCTGGCATTATAAAGGACCTGTTTCAAAAGGGCAGCAAAAAGAAACGTGTAACATATTTTCTTACATTTCCTGCTTGTCAATTTACTTATGTTATCATGCATTAGGAAGCTGGAAGCACTTTTAGATATGATCAGTTGAATCCTGTGATGTAAATTACAAAGCAAGGAAGATGGAACCCAAGTTGGTAAGTGGATGACTTGGTTTGCTTTGCAGAATTCAGAGGTTACGGGATCTCCTTGCCATTCAATTCCTGGATAGTCTTATCTCCAAATCACAAAGTGAGCATCACACATCACAAAATGAGCTCAAAAAGTTGATACCACATGTGGTAAAAGACCTTTTTAGGGAGGAGGGTGTACACAAGGACCATGGTTCTTTTGAGGAGGGGGAAGACTCAGACTTGGGCTGTTCCCTACATTACCAGTATAGCATTGTTGAAACACAGAGTGCAATCCTAAAGTGGAGTTAGGCCGGCATAAGCTAAGCCAGCAACGTTTGGCCGCCACAATGGCCACCAAACACCAGCGTGTTTGGACTACTCTGGGAGTCAGGAAGAATGGCTCACGTCCGTGTGCTGGCCTTTCTGACTCCAAGAGTGTTCCAAACATACTTTACGGTGGCCCTTGTGCTGGCCAAACCTTTCTGACTTAGCTTATGCCGGCCTACCTGAGTTTAGGATTGCACCCACACACAAATTACTGCAACATGATCAGGCGCCACATTACTGCAGTTATATGGTTTGCACAAAGTGCATTGCTACTTCTCATGCCAGCACTGCCCTGTCAACAGGCTGCTGGCACTCACATGAGAAGCAATCACATGATCTGATTGACCCATGTGACATGCTGTTGCCATGGTGACATGAGGTGCTGACCACAAGGAAGTCATCCCTTACCAACAGCTTTCTGATGGGGACTATGTCTCAGATAGCAATTCTAAGGAAACCTTACTTACAATTCTAAGGAAACCTTACTTACATCATAAGCACATTTTAAAACATGCAAAATGCAGTGGAAGGTTGGGGTGAGACCAAAAAAACAAGGAAAACCTGTGAAGGAAGCTGTCCCAGTACATTTGCAACCTGAAAATCTATTATTTGTTTTAGGGCACAATCTAACCTACTTTCCTGCACAGACAATGGGGCATGTTCTGCATTCTGCAGTGGAGTAGTAGTCATGGAGGCCTCCTCAAGGTAAGGGAATGTTTTTCCCTCACATCGGAGTTGCATTGCCTTTATCCCGGTGCTGGAAAGTCGGTTAGGATTGCCCCCTTAGCAGCATTGTTTTAAGTGCATGACTACCTTAAAAACAAACATGATGTCATGACTGTTTTGGGGCCATGAGCCTGCCGGAAGATTTTAACTTGCCATATATATGCAAATGAAGATGCTTGAACAGTCATTTTTATTTACTTTAAATAATTCTGCAACATATTGCCATGAATTAACCCCAATCTGTTAGAATGTAATATCATTAGGGAGACGCATTATGTGATCCTTTTACCTTCCCTGCATAATGGTAAATCCCAAACGTCAAGTCAACTCTCTTTGGTCTCCAGAAATATTTTGACTTCAAATTGTCTTCAAATTTTTCTGTAAAAAAAATTACAGGTTATGTTCTAAAGGTAATGACAGCAAGAAGACAGTCTGTTCTGAGCCATATCAGCTTGTACCAGTGGCTGCCGCCATTTTATTTTGAGGCTCAAGTCTGCACAGTTTGAAAAGCAGTCAGGTCTAGAGGTTCTAGATGAGGTAAATCCTAATGGAGCCTTTAGCTTTGGAAAGGCTGCTTTGGGCAAGTCCCCCAACCTTCAGCAGGCCCCCTTAGCCTCCTGCCTACCTCCACTGTTCTCTGTCTTGCTCCACCTCCCTGCCGCTCTCTCTGTCTTTCAAAATGTAGTGCATGCTGTTGCCATATCACTCTCTGCCCCCCCACCTTTCAATTGGCCTGGAAGGAAACAAAGGGGAAGAACATTGGAGCAGCAGGGAACATTGATTGGCTGCCATTGGGGGAGAAAAAGAGGATGAGTCAGGGTGCAATCCTAATCTGGAATTAGGCTGGCACAGTTAGGCCAGCAAAGTTTGGCTGGCACAAGGGAAACCGTAACGTATGTTTGGACCACTCGGAGTCAGAGAGGCCAGCACACAGATGCGTGCCAACCTCCCTGACTCTGAGAGTGGTCCAAACGTGCTTTATGGTGGCTCTTGTGCCAGCCAATCTTGGCTGGCCTAACTGTGCCAGCCTAACTCCAGATTAGCATTGCACCCTTAATCTAAAAATGTGAAAACATACAGATGTTTTCAAAAAAACTTTAAAATGTTTTCCTTTGATGATCTTAAGGAAACTGATTTGGAAGGCGGTTCTGAACTATTCCCCTGTTATGGGTAAAGAAAAGCAAAACAGATCCATGTTTTGAGGCCGTGTTTCACCTCCATTTTAAGCTCTTTTCATGGATAGAAAATATCAATTGCTAGGTGCCACAAGCACCCTTTGATGCAATGAAAACATAACCAAATAATTCCTTTATATGACATAGGTTGTTGTCACACTTTGAAATACAAACTGCTAGTAGCTTACCCACAAGCGTCTGATCAGTAGCTCGGGGAAAACGGCTTTCCTCATCAAGCAGGGACAATAATCCCATTGGTTTTTGCAAAAACATGTCTAACAGTGGCCTGTTGTCTTCATATTCAATAACGCGTGCATCCACGCCATCATACAGGTATTCATTCTGGAACAAATTGCAAATGGGCTAAGCTGTGCGACTTTGGAAAGGCAGATGACAACCTGGGTCACGCCAAGCTGCAAACTCTTTGCTTTTTGTCTCTGTGTTCCCAACATTCTGTCACCTCCCAAGACTGTCACACTCCAAGACAAAACCAGGACTGGCTTTTAAATTTACAAGTAAAAACTACTTTAGTATTATCATTTTCTTAAGCACCTGTGTAAGGTAAAGGAAGAACACCACTATAAAGATCCAATGAAACTGATTTTGCCTGATTTAGAGTGCAGTCCTAATCTGGATTTAGGCTGGCTCAGTTAGACCAGCACAAAGGGCCACTGTAAAGTGCATTTGGATCGTTCTCGGAGTCAGGGAGGATGGTGCACGCCTGTGTGCTGGCCTCTCTCACTCCGAGAGTGGTCCAAACATACTTAAGAGCAGGGGTGTCAAACTCATTTCATTCAGTGGGCCAAACAGCATTCATGAAACTGGCTGAGGGCTGGAAGTGATGTCATAAAGCAGGAAGTGATGTCATTAAGCAGGTCGTAATCAGAAATAAGCACATTTTTGTCACTTAGGAAATCAGCTGCAAACAGCAGAAGAGAAAATACACAAATCTTGATCATATTTTCAAGATATGGGGGAGCCCAATTATTACCCTAAAAGGGCACGTAGGCTGCCCTTTTCAGCAGTGACATCTCAATACAGATCAGCAGCTAATAGCTGCTGATGGCTGTGCTAGGAGAGCTCAAGGGCCAGATAAAGAGCATTCAGCCCTCAGGTCTTAGGTTTGACCCCCCCCCCCCGCTTTACAGTATCCCTTGTGTCAGCCAAACTCTGCTGGCCTAACTCCATGTTAGGATTGCGCTCTGAATCATAAAATCACCGGAAACCAAAAAATTATTTTATACCATACGTATATTAAAAAAGAGTTCACCGGCCTGGGCTAATCTCCATTAGCTTATGTAACATTTGTTCTTTCCCTCCACTGAGACATATTTTTCAAAACAAAATCCCATTGCCATTTTAAACTGTTAAATATTCATTTTTCACCCTTTTAATAAGCTCCTGAAGTCTGTCCACTGACCCTTCAAGTTCATTAGCTTTTGGTAATTGCAGCATGTAATTTTTCACCCATCTAAAAAAAAAAATCAAATTACATTGTACAGTCAAAGCGAATTCTCTACCTTGTGAATTAGGCAGTCAATTTCCTAAATGAAATAAAAGCAACTGCCATTACCCACCCCCGCCAAAAATTCATATTTGATATGCTTGCTGGCAAATTACTAAGAAAGCCAGAATTTCTGAAAACTGCTCTGCATGGCACTCATTTTTTTTATTTCATTTCTTGCGGTTGAACCATAAATTACACAGTGCATTTTATAATTCATCAGAACAACATTGCATTTGCATCAAACCTATTATCACCATGTGCTGTTGCCTGGATACTGTAAATGGGAAGCCTAATGTATTTTAGATGGACATATAAATTGCAGAAAGCAATCGAACAGTTCTGCACAGAACATATATACATAAACAATGTATTGCCCTTGGCTGTTTTTTGGCTTTCCAAAAGAAGCTGTAGATGACATTTCTCTGAAAGAATCCTTGATGTTCAGAAGTTTAATGCTACACACACACGGATGACACGACCACACGGATGCTGCCCCAAGTTTACTGCTGTGTCAACACATTGTGGGACTTCTGTTTAAAGGAGCCCCTTCATTTGCACTGTCCCTTTAATTGTATCATAGTTGTGTTCAGTGGTGTCATTCAAATGATTTAGGAACAGGAACTCACTTTTGATTGGCACTTGTTGGGAACCCGGAATCAGCCACGGAGCCCGTTAGGACCTGGAACGCCCGTTCTGGTCCGTTCCCCCTGAATGACAGCACTGCTTTTGCCCCCCTAGGAATCCGGAGTCGCTCCCTTTAACCCTCTGAGTGCTGGCCAACCAAGAAGAAAAGCTCTTTGCCGAGGAATTGGGAGGGGGGAGGGGGAGAGTGAAGTGGGCGGAGTCAGCCCTAATTTTAACTAGTGGAACTGAGTTCCCCCGCCATGACATCACTGGTTGTGTTGGAGCACCACTTAAAGGCAACTATGGTACAAAATGGGAATTACTGGAAGTCCTGCACTTCCTCTTTTGTAAAAACTGTGCAATGGAGCATAGTAAGGAACCAGATGATATGTTTTCTGCCCACTTTCAGTGGGTGGGAAGCAAATCAATGCTGTCAGTAGCAGGCTAGAGGGAGGCGCTGGTGGGGTGAAGGATGCCCCAAATCCACTGCCTCCTCGCCCCCATCATCCACTGTTGATGAAAGCCACATTAACCCACTTTTTGGCTGGACCAGATCCGCGTGCTCACAAACACACACTATACAGTAGGCCCACACTATCCCTGGGGGTTCTGTTCCTGGAACCCCCGTGGATACAGAAATCTGCGAATGCCAGAATCCACGCGTTTAAGGGGCCACTTAAGCCTTTGGAGGTGACCAGTGCTCCAGTAGACTCTGGAGACCTTCTGAAGCCCAGACAGGCCACATGGAGCCATTTAAAGTGAACTTCTGGTTTTCACCGAAATCCAGAAGTTTTTTCTGGGCTTCAGAGAGCCCCCTGACCCAACTGGAGTAGTGCTCCTATTGGGCTCAGAGTGCTTGGGGGCTGGTCCAGCATTCATGAATGTCAGAATCCACAGATGTCAGATCCGTGGAAAATGTGGGCTGCCTGGTATGTATGTAGAATGATATTCCATCTAACTGTGGTAGTTCCACTTCCTTGGGCTGCAATCCTATACACACTTCCATGAGAATAAGTCCCCGTAAACAGAACTCACCCACCTGTTCCCATGCAAAGACGTGTTGATTGAAGTAGAACTGAATCTGCTCATTGGCAATGTTGATACAGAGCTGCTCAAAGGAATTTTTCTTGAAGTTTTCAAAACCAAAAATATCAAGAATTCCAATGTTCAGTCCTTCATCACAGCTGCTAAAAAGACAACAGCACGTGTGTAACGTATGGTTCTCCCTTAGTTATTTCACATCAGTTTCAGGTTCACAGTTCTATTAAGAATGCAATCAATGGCAGCACTAACATTATCTGGGGTTACAGCAGGCAAGGACTGTGATTGATCCAGCTCAGTTTGGGGAAAAAGACAGATTCAAAAGCATGAGGCTGTAAGAGGAATTAGTCAGCAGCAGAATTTCTAACTGGAAACCCTTGGTTTGACAGTGAGAGGCTACAGGATAATATGTCCTTGCTCCCGGGCAAAGCATTAATATAACATACAATAATTTTGAATTTCTCATGGGTGAATTTGCATTGCAAATCCAAATTTACACAAATGTATTGCCCTGCAGCAACTTGTCCCACTTTAATTGGAAAAAAGACCCCTGTGTTTCAAGATTGGCCTTACACCAGGTTGCAAAGGGTAGCGCGAAACCTGGGCTAATTTATCACTTGCATCAGAAAGTCTAGAACAGAAACGTACACATTTATGTCAAATTCAAATAATCAAATAGTCTTTAACTCAAAATATTTTTATGGTTCCAAGGCAAAATATGCTGTATAGATCTCTGAGAGAAAAGATACAAACCACAGCAGGTAGCTGCTGCATACTTAAATTTAGAGTCATGGCTGAGTCACTCAACCGTTTTTCCCATGGCCAAATCAATATAAATGTGCTTTTCACTGAATTTGAATACACTGTACAGGTTTTTGGAATCGTATTAAGTGTTTTCAAAGCGCCTCAAGACTATCGTAGAAGAAGTGGTGCAAATCAGGATACAGGAAGTCTGTGTCATTCATAAAAATGGACTGACTTGCTCAAGTCCATTGTGGGGAGAAGAAAAACAAAAACGTACAAAAAAATTGATCTATACATTGCAGTGGGAACAAATTAAGCAGCAAAGAAAGGACTACAGTTCCAGTGGCATAGCTAAAGGGGGCAGGAGGGTACAATGCTCTGGGTACCATGTCTTGAGGGGTCAAAAATCCACACCCCAATGGTGGACCTGAGGAAAAAAAAGGGGTCTGAGGCTTGGGAAGGCCACACACAAGTCCCTGGGTCTTGGAAGACCTCCTGGAGACCTTCAAAAGGCACTTAGCCAGCCATTTCATATGCTAGCCACACAGAGCTTAGGCCCCAGATCCAAGCTACAGAACTAGATCACAAAAGAACTAGACCTTTTGTTCTGAACCAGACCTCTCACTTAAGCAGAAGTGTCTGTTCCTTCTGGCACACAGCAGCTGATAAACAAGATGGTTTCAAGTGGTTAACACGTTGTTGTTGTTGTTGTTGTTGTTGTTGTTGTTGTTGAGTTGCTAAATCGTGTCCGACTCTTCGCGACCCCATGGACCACAGCATGCCAGGCCTCCCTAGCTTCCTGAGTTCGCCCAATTTCATGTTCATTGCTTCGGTGACACCATCTAACCATCTCATCCTCTGCCGCCCCCTTCTCCTTTTGCCTTCAATCTTTCCCAGCATGAGGGTCTTTTCTAAAAAGTCCTCTCTTCTCATGGGGTGTCCCAAGTATTGGAGCTTCAGCTTCAGTATTTGTCCTTCCAGGGAGCAATCAGGCTTGACTTCCTGTAGGATCGCCCGATTGGGTCTCCTTGCAGTCCAGGGGACTTGTAAGAGTCTTCTCCAATACCATAATTTGAAAGCATCTGTTCTTTGGCGCTCTGCCTTCCTTATGGTCCAGCTCTCACAGCCATACATGACTAGTGGGAAAACCATAGCTTTGACGATGCGAACCTTTGGTGGCAGGTTTGTTGGTTGGTTATCACATACTGTTAGTTAATGTGAAGACTAACTCTCATGCTTGTACACTGGAATTGGGCAAACAGAGTTGAGGCTTCTGCATGCTATTACCTGGATTTAGGGTGAATGAGGGGTGGCCAACCGGGACACAAATACAGTACATATTATTAGACTTTGGAAATATTCAGCTGCCTGAATCAAACTGCAGTGGTACTAGGTAGTAGATGGTTAGCAGATGGCACAGGCTGGCTAATGGTGCACGGAGTGTGGCAGCGAAAACTGTGACTATTGGCATGCGAGAGATGAGACCAGCGGTACGGCTAAGAGCACATGGTGGTGTTGCTGGGCTCCATCAAGTAGCAAATTAACCTATGAATCATTCAGTCTGCTCCAGTTCTGCTCGCTTCACCACCTCATGCAAATATGTAGCCTGGAATATTGTACCGCTGAGCTTGGGGTGAAATTGTTAGTGAAATATCGATTAAGTTCCATTTCAGAGCTCCGAGTCCCAGTGGTCAGGTTTCTGGGACGTGCCAGAAATTGAGCTTTTCACATCACAATGAGGCTCAGCCGCCCCAAAACCTCTTACCTTAACATCGTGTCTGGCTTGAGCAGCGTATTGATGCGGTTGACGATCCAGCTAAAGAGACGGCCATACAGTGCCTTGGCTGTGGCATCTCTCACATCGGTAGCTTTCTCCATCGTGTTGGGTCGTATAATTGTTTCCCCTCGGGTCACCACGCAATGTGAGGTTAAAGCTTCCTGCAATTCATCTGCCTGAATGCACAGCAGGGAAGCAGCTAGAAAACAAGCAAGTGGCATCCTTTTCATATCACAGGCAGATTTTTTTTTCCAGGCGAGGGGGTGGGTTGGCCCATGGAGGGGGGCGAGGCTGGGATGCTGCATCCATGCGGCCCCGATCCACACTGCGCAGCTTCCTTGGTTCTGCGCCTGCAAAATAGCAGGCACAGATCCGAGGAACACTATGGGGCGGTCGGAGCCTCCCCTGGGGCAAGGGGATGAACGGGCCCTTGCTCCAGGGAGGCTCCCCAGCGCACCTAAGGTGAGCTGGATTTGGCGCAGGCCCACCGGCCTCAGCAATCCAGTGCAATTTAGGACTGCACTCTGAATATCTGAATATAGTCACATGTGCCAGACCCTTTGAATAACACAGTTTTGTATTGCTTACAACTCACTGGAAAAGCCTAGTACATCAATCTTAGAGTGGTTAAAAACAATAAAACAGGTACAATGTTGCTGACAACTGACTCTGGGCCCAGCCCCTCAAACAGGCACCTGCAGCAATATTAAATACCTGTTCTTTCACTCAGGGCGCAGCCCTAAGGTGAGTTAGGCCGGCATAAGCTAAGCCAGCAGAGTTTGGCCAGCACAAGGGACACCGTAAAGTATGTTTGGACCACTCTCGGAGTCAGAGAGGCCAGCACACAGACGTGAGCCATCCTCCCTGATTCCGAGAAAAGTCCAAACACATTTTACGGTGGCCCTTGTGCTGGCCAAACTTTGCTGGTTTAGCTTATGCTGGCCTCACTCCAATGTAGGATTGTGCTCTCAGTGGCGTCACTAGAGTTTTTGTCACCTGGTGCGGGAGGTCAGCGCATCACCCCCTATGATGGATCTCCTCCCAAACCATACAGAATAAATTACAATACCATATGCACAACTTAAATGCAGTGCTATTACTAGGGTTGGTGTTACTCCCACCCACCCACCCACCCACCCATCGTACAGGTCACCCAACAAATTAGTAACCAACAAAAAAACCATGGCCAATTTGATGACACTCATACAATTAAATAGAAGTTCTAGTATTAGCTCTGATACACGGAAATGAAAATTTGACCCATAATAATGACTTTTTTAAAATAGCGATTTTTATATAAAAAGTTGTTTTTTCAGTTTTTAGTTTTTTGATAGAATAAAGATATGACATTCTTGTTTCTTTCATTGAATTTCTCATGAAATTCCACATCCAATGGTATATAACATGATGGTATTATTCTGTAAAACCGCGATATTAAAAAAAGTGTGATTTTTTACATCAAAAGTTGTATTTTTGAATTTTAGTTTTTTGGCCATAATGTTTGATAGAATGAAGATATTACCCTCCAGATTTTTTCCAGTGAATTCGGGGTGAAATTCCGCATCCAATGGTATATAGCATGATGGTATTATCTTTTAAAACAGCAATTTTAGCAATTTTGGTCCCTGGTGGTGTCAGACACCCCCCCCCCCGTGCGCGTCACCTGGTGTGGCCCGCCCCAGTGATGCCACTTCCCTTGCATGGCCTTTTTGTTCAGAGTCCTCTCGGTTTGGCTCTTAAAGAAGCAGCATACAACAGGGGGCCGCAACAAGAAACCCCTTGTATCACTGCAGGCCTTTACCTGGTCAGATGGACCGCAAAAGAGTATCTCATTGGTTTGCTGATTTTAAAATGTGTGAAGGTCAACAGCACGGTAGCATTTCTGATAGTAGGCGAGACACAGGGTATTTATTCACAGGTGATGACATGCAATTTCTGTGATATGCAGATCACTTGGTGGTTCATAATTAATAAGACAGCTTACTTAATCACATTGTTCAATTGTGTATAAAAATGGAGAGAAAAGGCTCACAATTCTCAAGAGGTGTTAGGTTGGAAATGATGCTCTTGTCAATCATGTGCTCAGTAACCACGGATGAGAATTCGATATTCCCCACGTTTAAAATGGCAGCAAGAATACTGTATACGCTCCCTAGTTCCTGAAAGACCGACAAAACACTGCAATTATAATCAAGCCATGGCACCCACCACCTTTCCTTATTTTAATATTGGTCACGTATACTGAGGCCCAGTGTTTTACCCACCTGCATCCTCTTCCATTGGCTTTTACTTATAGTGCAGCTTTCTATGTGAAATTGCAGGTGGGGCCTTTTTATCCGAGAGGTTCCGTTCTCAGAACCCTTGTGGTTTTTTTTTTTTAAATATGTGGGTAATTAAACCAGTGGATTTTGTCCTCCACCCTCCAGAGGGTGATCTGAGCCCTGCAAAGCCTGTGTCTGCATGCAGTCTCGGTAGGACTCGGAATGGGGGATTCCACCCCATCCTCCAGACAGCTACAGAGCTGTGCGCTGCTGTGTCCAGAGGGCAGTCCGGAGGACACATTTGCAAGCGGCCTCGATGAGGGTCAGAATGGGGGATTTCCCCACCACCACCACCATCCAGACACCAGAGGAGCTGTGCTGTCCCAAGGGCGTTCTGAGGCTTGTCGAGGCCGCGCAGGTTCTCCCGCAGCCTTGGACAGCTTCAGAATGGCTATTTTGGCCAAAAAAAAGAAAAAAAGAAACCCTCTCGATTTCAAGGGGAAACAGGAAGTGATCTTATAAGGCATTATGAGGCCTGGGAGAGCCCCAGAAGCCTGCTGAGGCCCCGGGAAGACCTGCTGAGGCCTCAGTGGGCCTCAGAAAAGCCTCTGGAGTGCTCAAGTCATCTTCAGAGGCTTTAAAAAGGTAAAGGTTTCCCCACGACCGAATGGTCTAGTCGTGACTGACTGCAGGGGGCGGTGCTCATCTCTGTTTCAAAGCCTGTAGAGCCGGTGGTCTGTCCGAGGACAAGCTTCCGTGGCCAGCATGACTCTATGCCGTAGCGCACGGAACGCCGTTCCCTTCCCACCGAAGTGGTCCCTATTGATCTACTTGCATTTAGGTGCTTTCGAACTGCTAGGTTGGCAGGAGCTGGGACAAGCAACAGGAGCTCACTCCGTCACGCAGTCTTGAACTCCCAACCTTGCAGTTGAAACCCCAGCAACAGCGCATTAACTCTCTGCGCCACCATGAGCTTAATTTGGCTCAACATGAGTCTGGGGGACCTATATTGAGTCAAATCCGCAGAAGAAAAATCCATCTTGTCTTAAAAAACAAAAATAAAAAGGCAGAATAGCCAACTATGCTGGATTCTAAAATAATTCTGGAGATGATTGAGGCGAATATGTTGCCTTCTAAACAGCGCTATGAGTATTGTAACTGACATTTTTGTGCCTTTTCCCTGGAAGCGTTAAATGTGGCTTGATCTGCCTGGTACAGAATGTTTACTGTTTATTCCCAGCAGCCCTTTTCCTGATTTTTTTTTTTAAAGTGCTTCTGCCATGTAACCTTTAGCTTGACTTTACGGAGAGAAGTAATATATAGGCTGCAAGATCACCGTGGGAGAATATACTGCTTTTTGTTAAAAAGAAAAGAGGTTTGCTACGACATGTAGGAGATTGCTTTTTGCAACAAGGTTCTGACCTTAGTGATTTGAAAACACCAAAGAATTTAAGGAAAATTTTGAATCAGGGGGATACATTTCTGAAGAAGTTGTTTTTTTCACGGATGATGATAATGCAACCATGTAATTGTTTTCTCTTTGTGGGTAAGCACTGCCTGAAACTAATAATCAAAATACCTGAAATGGTACTTGCTACAGAATTAATGCTTACAGAATACTGCTATGACACTACGTTACGAGCAGCAACCCCGCATCAGCGCTAAAGCTCTTCAACCGATGCTACCAGTTGCATCAGCCCAAGAGTGCCAACGGAGAGCCTCCCTTGCACCAACTGAACTCAGCTGGCGCAAGGGAGGTCTTGGGAGGAGGGAGGGCGGGTGGGAGGAACTGGGCAGGGGCTACATCCAAGGCCCCGTCGGGAGGCCGCATGGCCCCAATTCTGGCTGTGCAGTTTCCAGTTCTGCCTGCTAAATAGCAGGCCCAGATCTGAGGAACCTGGGGCAAGGGGATGAACATACTCTTGTCTCAGGGGGGCTCCCCTGTGCACCCAAAGTCTGCTGGATTTGGTGCAGACCTGCTGGCTTTGCCAATCCAGCACAGTTTAGGATTGCGCTCTTAGTTCAGTGAACTCTTCTGCAAGTGCTTGCAGAAGACTTTTTGCACAGTTGCACTGTAGTGTAATGGGGTATGTGTGTCAAATTTTGGTTGACAAGGAGGAAGCTGTTGCCTTTCACTGCCTTTGCCACTAAAACACCTCCAGCACTCACCTCCATTGTAAACCCAATCACTTTGAAGCACTGCTCAATTAATTCAAACTGGGATTTGTAGAAGCTATTGTTCATGAAATCTTGAATTGTCCTGAGAAGTTCATTCTGTAGATACCTAGTGGGATGGAGCAGGGAAGAGTCTAAACATTCAGATGAAGCTCAAAAACAATTATAAATATTAAATCACTCTAGCCCAGAGAGCCTATTTATTTCAGTTTTTCTCATGTTGCCCAAGGCAGGGAGAGATGGTGGGGTGGAGGAATACAAAGAAATAGAATGTTACCTGGGAGGCTTGTTCTCTGGCAATTTATAATGGGCTAATTTTTTCTTCTCTGCCAAACCAGCATAGATGTAATAAAAAATATGGAAATTCTTCTCTCCTCTGAAATAACAAAACACTTAATAATGACAGGTACTAAAATGAAACCAAAATGGAGGCAAACAATGTATGTGCTTGTTTGCTACTACTATGAAATTAATGTTGGAAGAATTTGTATTTAAGTCTTTAATTATGGAAAATGATCGTGCAGCCCATCTTGACAAGTCTTCAGATCATTCTAAGTCAGTGGTTCCCAACCTGAACGTTACAACCCACCTGAGATGTCTGTTACAAGCTGATTTTCAGGGGTCATGGAGATTCCATTTACTACTATAGATGCACTTATGCAACATCTAAAAAGTTGTATTTTTGCACCTCAAAAATGAGAATTTTTTTTTATTTTGAGGCATTTGCATGTACCTGAAAAAAAATGTTACATTTGGTAACCTATGGTAGTCTACAAACATGTTTTCACAGGCACAAGATTTGGGCACTACCATCATGGATTTTGCAAAATCTAGTGAGATTTGGGTGTTGCCATCTTGGATCTTGTGAGACTCCACAAGATGGCGGCACCCCGCCGAGTCAGGAAGAAGAGGCTATGGGTGCACTGTGACCAGTGGTGTCATGCTGCCGGAATGCTGGGCGGGAGGAACGGGTGAGTGGCAGCCCGCCTGCTGCGTACCGCTCCGTTTTGCCCTCTTCCCCACCCCCACGGGGGCGGGGAAGATGGCGAAATGGAGCGGTAAGCAGCGGGCGGGCTGCCACTCACCCGTTCCTCCCGCCCAGCGTTCCGGCTGCATGACGCCGCTGACTGTGACTCCAGTAAACTTGGAAACCACTGCTTTAGACTATGCCCAGCAGATCTTTACATACATATATTACATCCATATGCAGAAGTCTGGTGGGCCAGAAGTGAAACAATCCACCTCACCAGGTGTAGATTGTATGTGACACCATTTTGTCATTTGACACCATTTTGTCAAAATGAGGTCCCTATTTAAATTATGTTTTGCTGGAAGAGGCCCATTGTTTCTACTTACACAGCTTGATGTATGACTCTAGATTTTTCTAGGAGATATTCTGAAATCTGAGCGCTTACAACCGTTCCACTGGAAGTGAATGTCATTTCTAGGTATTTCCCAAATCTGCTGGAATTATCATTAATAATAGTGCCCGCATTTCCAAAAGCCTCCAGCAGATTGTTGACTTGGAGAATCTTTTCTTGAAGAGTCCTGTTATTAGCCTAAATAAAATAAAAAAATACGAAGTTAAAATGCAGTTTTTCAGCATAAGTGATAAAAGTATCATATATATGATGAAGTTTTCTTTCCCAGTGCAGTGTCCAAAAATACCCTGATTCGGTCATCACCATAATCACTCCCATCATCTGTAACTGACAGAAAGTCAGAGCTAGTTCTCATGTTTTCTTCCTAATGAGAAGGAGGCATTTATTTGAATCCCCTTATGTCTGGAATAAATTAGATGGTGATTGCATTATGGGGCACTACAAAATAGTATAGCAGGGTTCTATTGACCAGGTAGTGCGGAAGCTAGCCTGGTGCAAGAAGCTCTGAAGAAATAACAGGCGGCAAAAGCAAGAAGGGTGTGTGATTTCTTACACTAAAACATACCCTCCCAAGGACAGTCAGCTGTTGAACCAGAAGATGCGCACTCTGTGTCTTCCCTGCACCGCTTTCTCCAGAAATGACAATACACTGATAAGAGAAGACGAGAATCTCTTGTAAGCAGTTTCTAAGGCACCCAAAAGAGGAGCATCAAACCAAGACTGGCAGCCCGTTGTAGTTACCTGGTCTGAATTGTATGTCACCATCGACTGGTACGCAATGTCAGCCACTGCAAAAATGTGCGGAGGATTGGCGGTCCGTTTGGCCCTAATGTAGAGTTTGGAATGCTGAAAAGTAAAAGCACAGAAATATTGGCTTCATTCTGTTATGCTACCCTTTGGCTTCCTGGTCCCATGAGGCTTACTGGCTATGGCCAGTGATGTTGCTGAACATCTTAACTACCTGGTTTAGAATATAGGTGAGCCCCTATATCCATGGATTCCGTATCCGCAGCTTCAATTATCCACTGATCTGGGGGTTTTCCTTATCTTCCCTTATTCTTACTTTGGGTTGCTAAAAAACCTTCTTGCTCGAGGGGGGGACACACCTATACTTAACATAGGTTCCCTCTTATTCACAGTTTCAGGTAGCTGTGGGGAGCCCATGAACCTATCCCTGCGGATACCGGGACATGCCTAGATCACTTTGCTCAGGTTCAATATGTGCTGAACAATGCTCCCCACACAGTTGTTTGACAGGACAGAATGGAAAATGCATGCACATTAGGTTCTTAACAAGTCTATTTTTAGTCCTAATCCTGGACAATAATTTCTGCTCAGACATAATTAAGAAAACACCCCCCAGCAGGATTTTTAAGGCTCCAGGGATTGGAGGTCAAGCCACTGGCACACCAGAGCCTTGGAGGAAAAAAGGAGCTGTGTAGCCCCCAAGCTTGTTTGACCAAGCTCTGGGAAGTTTCCCAGCTCAAACAACAAATGCAAAGGCTGTCATTACAGATTCTCCTAGGTATACCCTGAGCCAATGTTTTGGTAACCGCTGTAGCTTAGAGTGAGATGAAATAGTTTCCCTTCTAAATATCTTAGTGTTCAATGCAAGCTTTGCAATTTTTAAACAAGTTCATAGCAAGCAAAAAAGGGAACTGACCCTTCCCTGGCACTTCCTGGCCATGCTGAAGACTCTCCTTTTCCACCTGGCCTTCCCTCCTTAGTTAGTTGCTTTTGGGGTTTAGTGGTTGTATTCCATATTTTATTATAATTTTTTAATTACAGCATTCTTTACTAGTATTGTATTCTTCATTTTACTGTTTTTTTTACTACACTGTAAGCAGCCTTAAAAGGGATGTGGTGGCGCAGTGGGTTAAACTGCTGCTGCTGCTGGGCTTTCCGACCGGAAGGTTGGGAGTTCGAGACTGCGCGACGGAGTGAGCTCTCGTTGCTTGTCCCAGCTCCTGCCAACCTAGCAGTTCGAAAGCACCTAAAAATGCAAGTAGATAAATAGGGATCACTTCGGTGGGAAGATAACGGCATTCTGTGCACTATGGCATATAGTCATGCCGGCCACATGACCACGGAAGCTTGTCCTTGGACAAAACACCGGCTCTACAGGCTTTGAAACGGAGATGAACACCACCCCTACAGTCGGTCACGACTAGACCATTCGATTGTGGGGAAACCTTTACCTTTAAGCAGCCTTAAGTGCTTGTAATGGCTGGTGCCAGCCCCCCCCCCCCAAAAAAAATCATCTGGGTGTCTCCTGGCCTCTGGGAGTCCTAGTGGAGTTTTTCCCAGGGGAAACATCAAGGAGAATTTGGACACAGACCAAGCGCTCCAGCTGTGGCTAATCTTACTGCACAAATTATCATCAGTGGTGAAGTTCAACAAGCAAGTGTCTGTGTGGGATTGGCCAGCTAATCAACTCCTGGCCATTCAGCTGGTACTTTGGCCAATAAAAGCCTGGCTTTGGGGCCTTTACGTGGCTCCCGGACCTTGTGAACGTGAGCAGGCTGTGTTGTCCGGAGGGTCGCCTGAACACCCCCCAGATTCTGCTGGAGGCTGTGTTGCCCGGGGCGGGATGCCTCATTGTAAGTACGAATGCCTGGAGACACCTCTGGAGTTCAGAGGTGCTCCTGTTTTCTGTGCTTGTTCCTGTTTGTGGTTGTTGTGTAATAAAGTCTTGTCATTTATGTGTAAACTAGCCTTGAACACTATTTATTCCTTCCTCTGACCAAAAGAGCTCGCAGCCCCTGGCAGGAACCGTGGCTGTGGCAAAACAGTGCTCTGATTATTCAGAGCAGCGGTCTCCAAACTGGAGAGCACTGCAGTGGGGAAAAGCTTCCCCTGTAGGTGCGACACTTTCCATTCTGCCAGGGAAGCTCTGAATGACCCTGAATACAGCCTGTCTTCTCAGTCAGTCGCTTCCAGGGCCTGCCACATCAGCATGCCGTGCGCCTGGCATTCCACACAGATGTGGCTGGCCGTGAAGACCTTTGGGGACTATAGCTGAGGTCTTTCAGAGTTTCCCCAGGGAACGGAAAGTGCTGTTCACTCTGGGAAAGGAGAAGGTGGTCACTCCCGCAGGCCGGAGACCACTGATTTAGATCAATATGGTCCAACCTTTGGCAGCCAGGGGACCGCACGACCCTTGTGTAACCCCTGGCTAGGACACCCCAGAAGCACCCCAATTGCTTCTGCATTCTGAGCTGCCAAATTCGGCAGGGTCAGGATCCAAGTGCAGAGGTGGCAATGGGTGTGTTGAGGCTTTTCAATCTCCTCGCTGCATCTCGTACAAAGCAAAAGCGGAACAGCAGGGCAGGGAGACAGAAAAGCTGCGAGCATGTCCCATCCCATTCCAGCTGCCAAGCGGAAGGCACTTTGCAACATGTTTGCGCTCATCGGCTCACGTGAAGTGGGCATGCAGGCAAAGATGGGGGGTGATGTGAGGCTGCATGCCATTTAATTCCAAAAAGGCCAAGGGGGCCACATGTGGACCACGGGCTATGTTGGACTACACTAATTCAGACGCAACTGTGGGATAAACATCATTAAAATAGTTTAATTTTCACACCTGTGTAGTATAAAGGTCTAAGTTTCGAAAAGGGTTGACTGCAATGAGAATGTCTCCCACGTAGGTGTAGATCTGATCCCTGGCGTAGCTTTTCTGCAGTTGCTCTGTTACCGTGTTCTGTTTTGCAAAAGAAAACACAGAAGGCAGCATCTATGTCTGTTGGATGCTTTGATCACAGAACGCTTGGATTAGAGAAACTAGCAAGATTTTCAGCCATCTGAGGCATCCGGTGGGCCGCTATGGGATACAGGAAGCTGGACTAGATGGGCCCTTGGCCTGATCCAGCAGGGCTCTTCTTATGTTCTTAAGGCCCAGATTGGGTTGCAAGTTATTATTTACCTCAGAATTTTACCTCAGAATTCCAGATACAAGGGAGTGGCAACAAGATGCAAGTATCTAGTTGTCTTGTGTGCTCTCTGAGGCATCTGGTGGGCCACTGTGGGATACAGGAAGCTGGACTAGATGTAATGGGCCTTGGCCTGATCCAGCTTCTTATGTTCTTATCTTATGTTGTAAGGCTTTTCTTATGTTCTTATCTTTTGTAGAATTTAGGTGCTTATCACCAAGTCCTCCCAGGGCATTGTCAGTGAGCACACGATGCAGCCACCCATTGCTGACACTAAGCAGATCTGAGCCTGGTCACTGCCACATGGAAAGCCCATGGTCACTGCCCTTAAGAAAAAGAGAGGCTACACATGCTACATGTGTAATAAATAAAATGAAATAACCAGTTTTTATCATCCTTTGAATCCTCATATGCACACTTATCTTCAGGTGGGCCTCCTGGGGCAGGAAGTTCTAAAGTTTAGGAGCTGCAACAGAGAAGGCCCTGTCACAAATTCTCCCCAGATGTGCTTCAGCGAGTATAGTGGGTGGGTTTGTAGCATAGGAACATGGCATTTCAAACCGAGAGCTGCCTACTTCTTTCTCTTGTTAACTTTGCTCACAATTAATGCCATCTCCTTCCCTGAAAGTACTTATGACTTTTACTGACAAACAATATGTCTAATCACAGTGTAAGTAAATATTTGGATGCATGCTTTACACCTTAGATTAATCACCATCGTTTGTGCCACACCTGTGCCATTAAGTGGCAGAAAGTATTAAACCCGCTAAAAGTCCACTAATCACAACAAAGCGCTGGGGAGCCAGACACAGCACTGCCAGGCTGAAATGAGGCAAAGGAATGATCCCCTATCACAAGAGTTTTATACAAATCAATACATGGTAGCTGGTGGTAGCGGGGCTTGTTCTTGGCATGCTGCGTTTTCCATTCAGCAAAAGCTTTCGGACAATTACCTCATCTAATACTTCCAAGGTCGCTAGATCATCCACATCCTCCTGGTTGGGAGCTGGAGACCGACTGTAGTTCCCTTTCTTCGTATGAATACGCTCAAATCTGCACAAGACAATAAAAATTGGGGGAGTGTCAGTATCTCAGGCCAACAAGCGAGCAGTAGCTATGATTTAACTTCATTGTAACTGAGTCCAAAAAAAAAGAAAAAAAAAAGAAAGACAAGTCTCTAGCAATCTCTATCCCTGGACTACTTCTTAACACTTCCATATTAAGATATATCACTTCCACAAGGGTGTACTGCTTTGTGTACAGTTCTGCATTTGCTAGTGGTACAATAATTGCACTACACCTTTTGCACTCAGTCAGTGCTTTCTTCCCCCTAGAGATCCAGCGATAATATGCTGAAATCTGCTGCCTGTTTAGACCACTTAGCAGCAACTGTGAATATAATTGTGCATCATTCATCATGCATGTGAGGAAATAGACTGCATTCTGCAAAAGCCTCTGTTGAAATACATTTTAAGGTGCTACAAGACCAATGTCACCACCCCTCTGGCTGTTTGGAGGGCAGCGGTGATCAGGGCGGAGGCTTTGTAGCTCTGGTCCCTCTGTCTTCCTGCCTGCCTAATGGGCCTTCTCCTCCTTCTCAGGATGGTGGCGGCTTCTCCGATCCATTTAAAATAGCCAGTGAGTCTCCCCCTCCCCCGCACTAGCTGGTGAGTCTCCACTGTACCACCATTTTGTTACTGCCACCAACAAAAGGAAACAAGAAATATCAGCCCAGGAAGGTTTTTTAGCCTAGTGCTGTCCTCAGGAAAGGAATTGTTATTTTTGCCATTAGGCAGCAAAAACGGAGGAGGGATTTTTGGTGGGTTTTCAGGGGAAAGCTTAAATTGGGGGTGAATTCATTGTCAGCAACCAATACTCTTCCTGGTGGAAACTGGAGGTGGCCATTTTATCCACAATAGGCTGCCATTTTTTTCCTCAGATGCTCCACCAGAAACAATGCTACATAATGATGCGGAGTCACTTGGATCAGGAATATGGAGGGAGCAGGGAAGGGCAAATATTAGTTGGCAGCTCATGGAAAAAACATCATTGTTGCTGAGGAATAGATGCAGCATAAAACAAGACCAGTTTGGGGGTCCAGTTTTTGCCCTTTTGTCCCTCAGTTTACCTCAGAATGCCAGGTGCAAGGGAGTGGCAACAGGATGCAGGCATTTTGCTGTCTTGTATTGTCTCTGAGGCATCTGGTGGGCCACTATGAGATACGGGAAGCTGGACTGGATGGGCCTTTGGCCTGACCCAGCTGGGCTCTTCTTATGTTATGTCCCATGGAAGTCTTAAGATTTGGAGTGAAAATGTTTTTACTTTGGAACATCTACTCTATACCAAAGACAAGACAGGTCTGACCCCTATAAAAGGCTTGGCCACCACTCTGAGCAAATAGGAGTCCTAGCTACATATGCTTTTTAGCCTTGAGTCCTGTCACACCATTCCTTTTTCATCCTGTCCTCAATTCCACAACAGCAAGGTCAGATGCACCTTCACACCAACAGTGCAATTTAAGCCTCATGTGTGGAAAAAAAATGTCCTTTGTCCATTCTAGTACAAGGTTGTTGTTTGTGACATTGCACTGACATGGCTGCCAGTGCTTCCCCCAACCCACGCTTTTCTCTGATGGCCCAGTGTAGCATTTGGATCAATCTGTGAGCATTTTGATAGGCACCAATTATGTTTGGGGTTTTTTTTTACCAGATCTGTACTTTTGATATAATCTGCTTGGCAAAGCTGTATGGGAAGGTTACCCTTTTTCTTATGCATGCCCTGTCAACAGGGTGACTCAGATGAAGTCCATGCACGACCCTACAACTGACAGATGTATGAACTGACAGTTTATTCCCTCCCCGTTCTATTTTTTTCCCCTCATTGTCAAAGGAAAAGACCTTGAGTCATATTGTCATTTCCCATTTCTGGTTGTTAACTCTTACATACTACGAATTCTTTTTGCCATGTTGCCAAATATAGAGAAGGGCTGCTAAAAAAATTGCCCATTATGGTATCACATTCAGCCCTCGGGATTAGCGAAAGCTGAAACCGTGGGCAAGGAAAACAAGCCAAGACATGAGAAGAAATGCTGGTTTCTCCTCCTGCTTTTTCACCAGGATTTTTTCTCCTTGAATTAATGTCAGTTTCTTTGCTTGCTGTGATGTTTTTATTAAATGGCTCAACGTAACAGAAGAAAACATTAGCAAGTCTGTACACTGATTATATTACATATAGCCCGACAAATCAGTTTATATTGTCCATTGTGCAGCATATACGGAAAAGGCATCTATGAACACAACATTGCTCTGTTGTCAAAGGGCAGAGAACCCCTCAGGGGCATGGATGCTCTTTCACTTCTTTAGCCCCCCAAGAGTTTTACTAGACACAATTCTCTCAACTGGCATCAGGAGATGGGTCTTCTTCACCATTGTGCTCAGAGGCATACAGAAATAACTCCTGTTTCCTCCATGTGAAATTATTACTCTTATGGCACAATCCTAACCTAGAGTTAGGCTGGCCCAGTTAATCCAGCAAAGTTTAGACAGCACAAGGGACACCGTAAACTATGTTTGGGCCACTCTTTGAGTCAGAGAGGACAGCATACAGACGTCCGCCATCCTCCCTGACTCTGAGAGTGGTCCAAACATGCTTTAGGGTGGCCCTTGTGCCAGCCAAACTTTGCTGGCCTAACTGTGCCGGCCTAACTCCAGGTTAGGATTGCGCCCTTAGTGTTTCCAACAGACATTCAATCCCACAGCTGCCTGAAAGAAACCTGACAAGTGGTTTCATCAAGGCGGTATTGACAAGAGAATGACTCAAGACAGTTATTGTTTCTGTTCATTTTCTTTTCCCCGCTCCACACCCAGCCTTTCAATCAAAGCAAAATGAGGCCACGGAGCTCTTTTAGCCCAATTGTCAGAGTGCACACAGAAGTAATTGTTGATGTCTCTCAAAATAGTATTGCACGATTCACAAAGGGTGTCCCCTCCCCTCATGTCTTAGGCTACCGGCTGCCATTTGTAAGGCAATTACAGTAGTCCGATAAGAAAAATTCTAAAGTTGCAACAGTTTTTATTTCAGACAAGGAAAGCACAAACAAGCAAAGCTGAAAACCATTAAGACAGCCAACATGGAGATGAAACTAAAATAAAACAAACGCATGAATACACAGGACCACAATTTTGTGTGACCCAGGAATACAGAACACCGTGTCACTTTGTGAACAGTTGTGGGTACAAGTAGCACGGCAAAGAAATCCAAACATCATTTTTCATAGAATTTCAGGTGGGTCGCATAGCACCTAGCGTAGTCATATTAAAAATATGGGAAGATGGGATGCTAGAAAGGGGGAGAGCTGTGTGGTTGTTTTGCAAGTGTTAAGATTGTAAATAGTTTTTTTTTCTTTCCGAGAGCACAAGCCTAACCTGGAGTTAGGCCAGCAAAGTTTCAGCTACCAAAAGTGGTAGCCTCCACTTCGGCTACCGTAAAGCACATTTGGACCACTCTTGGAATCAGAGAGGATGGCGCACGTCTACCTGCTGGCCCCTCTGACTCCAAGAGTGGTCCAAACATACTTTACGGTGTGCCAGCCAAACTGTGCTGGCCTAGCTCCAGGTTAGGATTGCGTTCTGATTCACTTTGCTTTTGGAAAGTGACCCAATATAACCCAGATAACTCAATTTATTGCTGCATTCTCAGGAGAGCAGCAGGCTCTGGCAGCACTTCCAGCCATGACATCACTTCTGGTCGATCCAGGAGAGACTGTCATTCTAAAATGCGGGTCCTGGTGCTAAAACGTTTGAGAACCACTTCATTAAGGCATTATTTTCAAGTTCGCCTCTAATTTCAAGTGCCTGTTTTGCCTGCTCTTTCTCTCCAAAGCATATTGCCTCTTATTCTGTGACAGACCACTCAAGGCTGTTACAAAAGGCCAGCCTGGATGCTAAGGAGTTAGGATACATGACTTGCTCTTTCCCTGCATCCCTTGCACAGTGTGTTTCACCTATCTCATCCAGATCACCACACCAGGATTTTATTGTATATCAGGATGTCAGGGTGAAGGCAAGATAGCATGTTTAGTGCTTGTCAAACTTATGGGCATTATGGCTGCACTGGTTCTCTAAGGGCTTGAAGGTCCCATCACACCCACCATTGTACAGGATGCTTTCTACGGCTTTCATCCTTCTAAAGGTTTCCCTGTAAATTCTCTCTATGTGTAAAGCTTTGTAGTAAAACCTAATTGGATTTGCTACAGAAACTATAAGAATCACTACCATTCTTCCTGGACCGGCAAACACAACTGGGCAGACGAGACAACAGAAGACAAGCTGATCTTGCCGGATAATGCTTGATGGAGCAACCCCCTGCTTGACTGTCACTTTTACTCATCTAATTGCTATGCACTGGACCATGTTAGGACAGGCAAAACAGTTCAGTATGGGTGACCTGATAAGGAAGATAACAGAGAAGTGTGTCAAAAAGGCACAGTGGCCTCTTACAACACGTTGAGAGCATAGGAAGACTGGGATCACTACCTGAACACCGGCGTGACAAGCAATGCAAGAATTTCCCACAGGTGATGACAGCCTCAAACAAAATGCAGAAGGGACAGAGCTCTATTTGGGGCACAGAGCCTTGGGGGTGATGAGAGACAATAGGTACTGCAGTCACAGATAATGAGGCTGCCAGTCAGGAAGCCACTCTAAGCATCCCTTGAGGGCTGTGCACATGCTGAAGTCCCATGGCAGAATCTGGTAGAGGGTAGCAGAATGTCAGCACTCTCAGAATCTCACGTTTCACTAGGGAAATTACAGATTTTTATAGTGGGAGTCCTCAAGCCAAAGATAGCCTACGCAGGAATTCTAGAAGTCGAGGGTTGGACTTCCTTATCTTTTATACAGCCACTTTTCTACTAGAGTGAAGGAAATATGGAAACAAAATTAATGTAGCAGGAGAATAGGTTTCTCTTCGTCCTTTTGTTTTGCCACTTTTAAACATTTTTCCCGCAATAAGCTAGTTGAACATTCTTTTGAACTTTTGATGAGGGGCCCCTTCTGACTGTGCTGCCACCAGGTGAGGTGAGGGGGGTGGCAGCTAGGAATAGGGCCTTCTTGATGGTGGCTCCTTACTGATGGAACTCCCTTCCCCTTGAATTAAGAACAGTTCCCTCTTTGGAGACCTTTCAGAGGGGCCTTAAGACCTTTCTTTTTTGAAAGGCATTGGAGTGAATAGTTGGCTGGCTTCTTTTAATGTAATGGTCTTTTAATGTTGGAGATCCTGGGTTCTGTGTTATTTTAATGAAGTTGTCTTAATGTTTTTAAGATGTTTTAATATTGTTTTATTTTTTGTAAGCCGCCTTGGGATGTGGTGGTACTGCGGGTTAAACCGCTGAGCTGAACTTATTGACCGGAAGGTTGGCAGTTTGAGACTGCGTGATGGAGTGAGTTTCCGTCGCTTGTTCCAGCTCCTGCCAACCTAGCAGTTCGAAAGCATGTAAAAATGCAAGTAGATAAATAGGTACCACTTCGGTGAGAAGGTAACAGCATTCTGTGCACCTTGGCGTATAGTCATGCCGGCCACATGACCATGGAAGCTTGTCCTCAGACAAACGCCGGCTCTTCAGCTTAAAAACGGAGATGAGCACCGCCCCCTACAGTCGGTCACGACTAGACCATTCAGTTGTGGGGAAACCTTTACACTGCCTTGAGTCCCTCACTGGAGAAAAAGGCGGGGTGGAAATATTTTACATAAATGAATAAGAAATACTGCTTCTGAACCTGGAAGTAGCATACAGCCCTACAGTAGTGGCTGTTGAAGGAGGACTTGAGGTTGCTTGGTGGCTTCAACTCACTTTCATGGCCTGAACTTCCAACCCTTCCAACTTCTCAACCTTTCACAATGCACTGGGATTTGCTTCTTGCCACTAACACAGTTCAGCCTTATTTTAGCAAAGGCAGCCCACGTCCTGATCTTTACAGTTGGAAAGTGGCTGCTCTAAAAAACGCTAGAAAGAAGAATTGTTTCCATTTATTGGCAATGCATATTACCATAAGATAAATAGCAGACTATAAAAAGAACTAAGCAAAGCCCTAGATCTTACTGGAAGACAGCAACAAGAGATTAAGCTGCCATAAATATCAATAAGATGAAATGTGGCCAGTTTTAATAAGACTTGTCTGTCCATCTCAGCTGAAATGGGAAACAGTGACACTAACAATTGATAATGTCAAAACGAAGCAAAAAAAAAAACACCCCACCCTTTTAAAGTTTCCATGCCCCATTTTTAAAAAAAATCTATTATCCCTTACCTTGAAGCAAACAGAAATACATCAATACTAATCATCTACTGAATTTCACATCCAGTACATTACTTTGATGAAGTTGTTTCAAAAATTCTGACACTGAGCCAAAACACATTTGCAATTTCATACAAAAGGCTGTAAGATGCAGAGGATGCATAGATTGCTAAATACCTCTTGAACAAGAATGAAAATATCCTTCTCGGTAAGGCACAGTATTTCTGGCAATCTATTTTCTTCATGTGCAATGTAAAGGCCTATTCTGTGCCACAATTACTCACATTGGATAGTTTCAGCAGCATTTAACTGATGAAACTGCTTGTAAGTTACAAGCTTGTCAATAAATGCAGAGTGCACTCTGCAGCAAATCCCAAGAGCCAGTTAATAGGGCTAATTGTAGTTTGTTGACACTACATGTGGTTAGTGTCACGTCTTCCCATATAAAAGGTGCTACATGGAGCAATCTCATTCAAACTGGCCACATCTTTTGTTGCTGATATATAAGGATGCTTAGGGGGCTAAATCCTATCCAACTTTCCAGCACTAATGTAGCTGTGCAAATAAGACATCTGCTGCATTCTCTGGAGAGGAGAGGTATCCTCAAGATAAAGGAACATTTGTTGGTTTACCTTGGAGCTGCATTAAGGCAGCATTGGAAAGTTGGAAAGGATTGGGCCATTAATGTCTTCTTGTAATCATTCAGTGAGATCTAGTTCTTCTGTCGAGCTGCTCTCTCTAAAGTCTACCACAGTGGTATTCAAACTTTTTAGACCAGGGCCCACTTTTTAGAATGGCACTCATGTTGGGACCCACCAGAAGTGATGTCATTAACCTGGAAGTGATATTGTGGCAGGAAGTGACATCATCAAGCAGGAAGTGCTATCATTGTAACATAATAAAATGACACTCCTGAAATGCAAACTGGCATTCTTGGTCTGCAACAATTGTACAACCATGAAAACAAGATAATGATAAAGTATTATGTAAAAGCACAGACCTAAAATCAGGTTTTTTTAAAAAAAACACTTCATGTGACAGTTCAAACTGTTAACACTCACAAAAGGAACATAACAAGAGTAATGTTTGAAGTTTCCAAGATGGCTGCTCCCAGCTTTCTGCGACCCACCTGACATCAGGCCCTGACCTACCAAGTAGGTCCAGACCCACAGTTTGAATAACACTGGTCTACCATTTATTTGATGAAGATGGTGATACCCATTCCCAAGATATGAAAACAACCCTTTTCTAGCATTTTGCTGGGCTTGTAGGTCACAGGTTGTGGAGGTCTGGGCCACAACATTTGGCCTACCAAATTGATCAAAGCTCACCATGTGAACACTATGGATAGCCTGCCTGATACGGCATTAATCATAGGTTCATAGGGCTGGAAGGAACCCCAAAGAATATCTAGTTCAACCCCCTGCCTGTAGCAAATCTTCCCAAACTGCTACAGGGGAGTTGGGAACCAGGTAAATATTTGTGTAGGTGAAGAAGGGGACAGCAACAGTGCTGAGATCTCTGCAGCATTGTCAATGCTATTGAAGCACAGCCACTCTCTTTAAAGGGGAATGCCCTGCTTCCTGTACCCCTGCTGGGTCGTGAACCACCAGTTTGGGAACCATTGTTCTAGAACATCTCCAGCAGGTGTCCGCTGAGCCTCTGCTTGAAGATCTCCAGTGATGGAGAATCCACCACCTCCCTCCACAATCTGTTCCATTATCATACTATCAACTCTTACTGTCAAGACTTTCTTATATCCACTAGAGTTTTCCTCTTGCAGTTTGTACCGATCGGATCTAGTTCTGCTCTCCGAGAAAAAATGTGTTCCTTCTTCCATATGACATCCCTTCAGGTTTTTGAAGAGTGCTATCATATCCCCTCTCAGCCTTCTTCAGGCTAAAGATGCCAAGGAGAACTGAGTCATGCAGCATCTGCCAGGCATGGGTGAGGGTTTGGTGAGTCACAAGTCACACAACCCTAGCTTAGCCCAAAGGAAAACCATTTTCACGTCAGAAAATGAAGCCAATTCCTGGTTTTGGTATAGCCCAATGACATCACACTGATCAACCTTAGGCATGCTCAAACAACAACATTTTTGCAGTCTTACCGTACAATCAGTCAACAGGTACTTATATACCTACGCATTTTACTCAGAAGGAAGTCCCATTAATGGATAGAGATGGGTTTTTCGGTGATAACAAAATAAAAACAGGTAACACATAACACCATAACAAAACTCAAAATGTGTGAAAAAATAAAACAGCTCTCTAACACCTCTACTGAAGCTGAAGCTCAAGTACTTTGGCCACCTCATGAGAAGAGAGGACTCTTTAGAAAAGACCCTCATGCTGGGAAAGATTGAAGGCAAAAGGAGAAGGGAGCGGCAGAGGATGAGATGGTTAGATAGTGTCACCGAAGCAGTGAACATGAAATTGGGCGAACTCCGGAAGCTAGTGGAGGACAGGGAGGCCTGGCGTGCTGTGGTCCATGGGGTCGCGAAGAGTCGGACACGACTTAGCGACTGAACAACAACAACAACACCTCTACATGCATGTTGTTGCATCTGCTGACACTATACCACCTAAGAGCAACAGGAAGCAGGAAACAGGAAGTAAATATCTGCTCTTAACCTCCCTTCTAGGCTGCAAGCTGCTAGCTTGCTCATCTGGCTATAAGCTTTTTACTATAGCATTAGTTCAAGCAAGACACTTTGCTCAAATGAAATCCACATAAACAAAGATAATGTGGAGTAGGGGGCCATAGGAAGGGCTGTGAGGGGCCATGGAAATAGGGTTTCCCATTATCCGCGGTTTCTGGTATCCACGGGGTGGGGGTGGAACTTATCTCCCGTGGATACTGGGGGACACCTGTATATTTTTTCAATAAAAAGTCATTCATATAGTAGTTTACATAAATAAACGGTTCCCTGTCCCCAAAGGGTTCACAGTCTGAAAAAAGATGCTACCTGAGGCATCTGGTGGGCCATTGTGAGAAACAGGAAGCTGGACTAGATGGGCCTTGGCCTCATCCAGCTGGGCTCTTCTTATGCTCTTAAGATGCAAAAGGAACACCAACAAAAGTCACTGAAGCAATGCCATGCTGGGATGAAGATGGAAAATTGCTCTTCCCCTGCTATACAGGACACCACTTTAAAAGGCGTCTCTTAGCTCAGTTAGTAGTG
Organism: Lerista edwardsae; assembly: GCA_029204185.1. NCBI lineage: Eukaryota > Metazoa > Chordata > Lepidosauria > Squamata > Scincidae > Lerista > Lerista edwardsae. Next base: position 36,684 of record JAJKFI010033823.1, read on the forward strand.
GCTGAAGACCAAGAGGGACACAGACAAGAAAGCAAAAGAAAATACTACCTTGCTTTTTCTGTGATTCCCATTTGCTGATGAACCTCAATGAACTCCATCAGCTGCATCTGAAGAATGTTTTCCTTGCCCTCTGCCTGCTTCACAAAATCGTGCTGCAAGAGGTCAGACACTTTGGGGCGTTTCTCGTAATCTTTGGTCAAGCATCTGCACTGGCAAAAAAAGTACAACTTTTTAGGAAAAAGCAAAGGTAAAAAAGACGAGTGGTGGCTGGAAACGGGTAAGAGGATCTTGTGACAAGTCGGAAGTGCTACGAGTACAGAGTGCTATTTCCCCAATCAGAATTGGCTTGTGGCAGAGTGTTCCCCCATCCATCTTTCCCCCCTACAGTATCATATCACACGTGTACACAAGACATTTCTGGCAACCAAGGGAGGATTTGGGGAACGTAAAAGAGGACACCAGAATCATGCCCTTTACCTATTTATTCGGTGAAATTTATCTTGCCTCTCTGCTTGCAAGAGTTCCCAAAGTGGCTAATAATAATAAAATCAACAACCAACTAAACAATTTTAAAATATTGATAGAAAAATAACAACCAACAGGAAGCTAGGAAATAATATCGGATTATCTGAACATTTCAGATGGTCTTGGAATAAATGAGGCCACACTATATTTAAATGCACTGATACACATTTATACATCAATTGGCTTTTAAGTGGCTTCATTGTCACTCACTTGCTGATAAAGTCATTGAATTCAGGTGACCACAGCTCTGGCTGCCGTAATGTGGGAGGTGGATTTCTGCAGAAGACAGTAAAAGCAAGATGTTCACATGCAGCATTCTAGAGTGTGCTTTGAACAGAGAGAAGTTAAGTTGACTTGACTAATGAGCTTGTGAAAGAGTAATTTGAAAAAAAAAAGATTTCTTCTAGTTTAAAAGCAGCATTGTTTAGAAAGAGTAGCACTGATTCTCTTAATGTTGCATGGCTTACAAAAGAAAGGTTTAAAAATAGCGACCAAATAAGTTATTACTGCTGTGATTCTCGAGCATCTTAACAAAACGGTACAACTAATAGCTTCTTCATGATTTTTTTATGCACAATGACAAGTTTCTTTCAGTCCTAAAAGCAGCTAAGCAGGCTTTACAAGTCTTTGGATCTATTGCAGCCCAATTCTATCATGGAGTTACAACAGCAGAACCATGTTCTGCTGCTGTAAATGGTGGAGCGCCACTGTAAATGACGCACAGCTGCCATAAGTGGGGCAGGTGCCAGCGGAAAGGATTGGCGGCTCCCTGCATGCGCCAGTGGCCTACCCAGGCCACTCCTGAGCAAGTAAGGAGGCAGAGGGGGCAGGTTGTAGGAACTTTGGGGAGGGCAGGGAGCAGGTCAGAGGGGGTGGATTTTGGCAGCAAAACTGCATGTCGGATCCTATCCTCGATTTTTCAACCTACCCCGCCCTCTCCTCAAATTTATGCCAGCAAAGTATCTGGCATGGGACTGGAGCAACCGATAAGCAATCAGGCTATTACTTACCAGGAGGTAAGTAAAGCCATCATTTACTTACCTTTTGCTGGCCATTTGACTACCCCCTACCCCGGCATGCAGCCCACGCTCTGCGGTGCAGCTGAATGGTGTGGAGTGGCCAGGAATAGGGTGGGGCTGTTAACATCCTTGGGCAGAAAGAAAATGATATTCATCTTTATATCCCCCAGGATCATGCTCCGAAACCTGCCGTGTCGTCGATCCTTTAACCAATTAAAGACTTATGTGGAATTTATTCAGAAACACCAGACATGTGCATCATGAGTAGTATACTATTAAAGAACAGAACCAAACAGCATTATTCTCAATAAAATCACAACTGCAAAACAAAAATATTCCAGATCATATTCCAGAACCAATTTCAGGTGGGTCACGAAGCATCTAGAGCAGCCGTGTTAAAAATATGGGAAGATGGGATGCTGGAAAAGGGGAGGGCTGTGTGGTTGTTTTGCTTGTGCCAAAGTTGTAAATAGGCCTTTTTTCCCCTTTATGATTTTGCTATTGGAAAATGGCTGAGAAATAGCCCAGCTTATTGCTGCATTCTCAGGAAAGCAGCAGGCTCAGGTGTCACAATGACGGCATATAAAATATATAAATATTCTTGTAATAATACTATAGTGATAGTCAAGAGACCCAATTAAGGCTCAAAGCAACTGACATGGCCATCTTGATTTCTGTAGCATATAATGTATTCACCCACCCCACTTCTGATAGATGAACGCCTTTGCTACCCCTCCTATTTTAAGTCTTCCAAATGAAGAATAAACCCTCTTATTTCTTTTTCTTCCTACTGAGTCACTGAACGTACGATTGGAGTGATATAGGTACGCCAAAAAAAGGCAAAAAGCTTCCAAAGTCCACTTCTCCATAGCAACCCATTTTCTCCTTTCACCAGGCAAATAGAACATCTGAACAATTTCTCTGGATCGTTTCACACTGTCATGGAGGAAGGGGATGGCTTTGTGTGATGGTACAGTTCTATACCATTAAAAAAACTAAGATCATGGCAACCACTCCCATCACTTCCTGGCAAATAGAAGGGGAAGAAATGGAAGCAGTGACAGACTTTATTTTCCTGGGCTCCAAGATCACCACAGATGGTGACTGCAGCCATGAAATTAAAAGACGTTTACTTCTTGGGAGGAAAGCTGTGGTGAACCTAGACAACTTAATAAAAAGCTGAGACATCACCCTGCCAACAAAGATTCGCATAGTCAAAGCAATGGTTTTCCCAGTAGCAATGTATGGCTGTGAGAGCTGGACCATACGAAAGGCAGAGCGCCAAAGAATAGATGCTTTTGAATTATGGTGTTGGAGAAGACTCTTGAGAGTCCCCTGGACTCCAAGGAGATCCAATCAGTCAATCCTACAGGAAGTCAAACCTGATTGCTCCCTGGAAGGACAAATGCTGAAGCTCAAATACTTTGGCCACCTCATAAGAAGAGAGGACTCTTTAGAAAAGACCCTCATGCTGGGAAAGATTGAAGGCAAAAGGAGAAGGGGGCGGCAGAGGATGAGATAGTTAGATAGTGTCACCGAAGCAATGAGCATGAAATTGGAACTCGGGAAGCTAGTGGAGGACAGGGAGGCCTGGCGTGCTGTGGTCCATGGGGTTGTGAAGAGTCGGACACGACTTAGCGACTGAACAACAACAACAACAACAGTTCTGTGCAGGCAACTGATCAAATCCCTGAAAAGGTTTGATATGAATGCACATTTCCTTACAACTGTCACCATTTATATCCTACCTTTCGGTGGTATTTCAGCCTCAGAACAAACCTGTGAGCCAAGTTCAGCTCCAAGACAGCAATTTGTCCGAGGCCACCCAGAAGCTTCATGGCTGAAGAGCAACTGGAACTTGAGTTGCTCAAGTTCAAAGTCCACATTCTTGCCATTCAACCACACAGGAGCTCTTAGATTGCTCTGAGCATTATATTTTCAACAAGGCTAAATCAGGATGTTCGGAAACAGATTTTCAAAGACTACGTCATTACCTCCCATAAAACATGCTAACAAATGTGAATGGAAGGCTTCTGAAGATGAGAAGGTTTCAGGGCTGCAAACTACACAAAATGCAGCTGCTATTCCTCAAATGCTGCATTAACTGAACATCTGCAGCTCCTTCTTTTCGCTACCATTGATAAAAATGCTTTTGTCTTTAATTCTGTGTTGAGCAACCTCGAATGAAACTGATGTATCATTTTACCCAGGCTTAAGGCAACTTGTTAAGGCAGCTCTAGAGTCCTCAGGAGCATCCAAAAGTTCATCCATTTGATCAGCTTCTAAGACTGCTTCGTGGCACCACTGATAGGAAATAATGTTGGCAACAGTAATGGCAATGCTTCATTGATTGTGCAGTGGTTTCAAGGCCAGCAGATGAGACACTGGTTAAACTACAAAGGCTCTTCTAATGCTAGCAGGGACTATGTAGCACAAACAAGTTCTTTTGAGTCACTGCTTGATGATGTCACTTCCAGCTATGACATCACTTCCAGGTTAATGACATCACTTCCGGTGGGTACCAACATGAATGCCATTCTAAAACATGGGTCCCAATCTAAAATTAAACATGTAAGTCATTGAACAGATGAAAGCTCTAGAGTTTTCATTGCATGATATTTTGCATATTTTCTTTTTAAAAAGACAAGAAAAGCTAAGCTGCTCAGTTAAACATGCAGAATACCACAATCTGTTGGGCAAAAAACTCCATTTGGCTACTTTTGAGGTCCACTGAGCAGTACAAGCATGCCCCGGTATCCACTAATTTGGTATCCATAGTTTCAGTTATCCACGGATACTGGAACTCCTATTAAAAAGATAGGGGAACATTAAACAAATCTCTTTTTTTTTACCTGGCTGCAGCAAAATCACTGATGTTCCTTATCTTTAAAAAGGCGCCCCAGTACCCACAGTTTCAGGTATTCATGGTGGGGTCTGGAACAGAACCCCAGTAGATACAGGGGCATGCCTGTATATTATTTTCCATTTCCAATTACAGTTGAAGGAAGAGGTAAGAATTTTCACCACAACAGCTTGAGATTGTGCTGGTGAAAACGTAATACATTTACAGAACTGTATTCATTTCCAGTTCAGTATGGCAACAGCCACTGAACAAGTTGATGAAGGTACAGGAAAAATGCATCAAGGGAATACCTTGGAATTTTGAAAAGAGCTCTCATCGGATGCAAATCAGCCAGAGGTGGATCTCCATCACCCAGCTCTATAGCAGTGATTCCCAGTGACCATGCGTCACATCTGGCATCATAGGAACTATCCAGCTGTTGCTCACATGCAATCACCTGTTAAGAATAAAAATGAAATAAAACAGAACGTAAAATGAAAGTATCTGATTGGAAGTTCTGCCAGACAGGAATTTTACATTTACAGTCATGCCTCATTATCCAACGATTTGTTATCCACTGGTTTGACTCACCTCTGATACTGGGGTCCACCTGTAAATGCCTTGTAACCAGCAAAAAAGGGGACAAAAATCTCATTTCCTACATTCCCACCTTCCATTATTCACCCCATCTAGTGGCTGAATGAGGTATAGCGTCTATACCAATGCATTCTAGGGCAACAATGGAGGAGCAAGAAACATGGAAGTGGGCTTTTAAAGCTATTTTTTCATTGATTTCAGTATCCACTGATTAGCCATTGGGGATTCTGAAATGGAAACCCAGTGGATAACGAGACACGACCTGTGGGTTGTTTATGCCTGTATGTTGTGGTGTATGTTTATGTTGTTTAAGCTTAAGAACAGAAATTGTTCTTAAGCTTTGCCAGTGCAATAGATAAGCCGTAATTTTAAGGCTTTTTACATTAAGCTGCATAAAGTGGAAATATTCAGAATGCTAAGTGTTTAAATTGTATTTTGATTTTTCAAGCCAGCTAAGAGCGATGGGGCCCTTTGCAGAAAATGGAAGAGACCGAGACACATCGAACCATGTCTCAGCACTGCAGTAATACACAGGGCGGGGGGGGGGGGGAGAAAAACTTATTCATGTTCCTACAGCTATTGCCATGGCAACAGAGTGCCTGTCTAAGTGCATAACTTTTCAAAAATAAATAGAATTCACAGAACTTCATTCTGAGCTAAATGACAGCAATCTAGAATAGTAGTTCTCAAACCTTTTAGCATTGGGGCCCACATAAAAAAGGGTTTCACGTTATCAGCTGCTCAAGCCCCTGTAGCTATAATGACGATTGGGCAGCAGTGCTCCCCACAAGTAGCAGGTTGTTTAACCCTTGATGCATACTGTCAAGGCAGATTAGGCTGTTTCGTGACCCACCAAAAATTAAATTGTGACCCACTGGTGGGCCACAGACCCACAGTTTGAGAATAGCTGATCTAGAAGACCTTACTCGTTAAAAAGAACGACCCCCTTGACTATAGCTGTACCACAATAAATGGAAAGGCATCATCCAGACACTCCCTGTATACACGGGGCCAGCAACTTGGCACCTCCATGTCACTGAGGAGGGGGCATTTTTGAACAATAGGGGCAGTTTTTGTGCCAGGTTGCTTGGGGGTCCTGGGGCACTGAATTCCCCATGGTGCCCCTCACTTGCTCCAGATGGCACACCAAGCACTGTTACTGCCACAGGTGGTTCAATAGGTCAATCATTAGGTGGGCTCTCAGATGGACATGAACCTTTGGCCAGTATCCCAGATACCGGCCTTGGACAGGGGTCCAACAGGACAAACTACATCACAGATGGGCTGGTTGAGTGATCTAGGCTGCTGCCTTGTTGTCATCCTAAACTCAATCTGCACAATTTGAGACTCACTAAGTCAACTCCAGCCCACCTAGCACGTACAGGAGCCCTAACAGGAACTCAGTACAATCCCTTGGTCTGCAAAAATGGTGCAGATTTCAAGCACTGTGGAAAGGGCCATAGCTCAGGTTAAGCACATGTTTTGCACGCAGAAATTTCCAGGTTCAGTCTGGTATAAGGGACACTGTAAAGTATGTTTGGACCACTCTCAGAGTCAGAGAGGCCAGCACATAGACATGTGACATCCTCCTTGACTCCGAGAGTGGTTCAAATGTGCCTTATGGTGGCCCTTTTGCTGGCCAAACCTTGCTGGCCTAACTCCAGATTAGGATTGCCCTCTTTCAACTAACAAGGCTTTGCGCCTCTGAGTTAATAGTCCAAAGTCCTTTAATAGGCAATTTAAAAAAACCCCACTATCTCCTTGCTACTTCCTTAATCATCCATATCTTGCTGCCTTCAATAAAATCCCTTGGGATACACAGTTAAATACATAGTGTGAGCTTGGATGTAGGGAACTCAATGCAAGTACACTTTGACTAATCTTATTCTGTTTTTCCAGATGCTGCTTATACAAGGAAGAAGTCACCGCACATAAAGTAAACTGAATGGGTGTATACTTAAAGATGTATACATTGTATAAGGAAGACAGATCTAAAAAAACAGTTAATTAAAAATAAAGCATTAAAGTCACGGAGCGTATTAGAACAAACACTTCTGATCCTGGAAATAAGATAACGTCAGCGCAAGACAGTTATTTTATTGCACTAAAATGAATAATGCCGAAACATTTTTCTTGCTTACAGCTTATTTTTGCATCAACTTTGCTGAAATACAACAGATTCCTCAAAAGGAGTTGGAGCGCCACAAAGCTGAATTTGCAACAGATACAGTTCCGGAAAGTGACAAAGAACAAGAGGAACACAGAGAGGCAAGATCTAAAATTAGGAATTAATAAAAGGAAGCTCATCTAACCTCAGGAGCCATCCAAAAGGGTGTTCCTACAGATGTGTTTCGGCGGAGGCGGGTGCTGGTCAGCTGAGCAGATACACCTGGAGGGAAGCAAGCGGATGAAATAGACACAGTTATGGTGTTGGAATTCCATCCAGGGAGAATTGCCTTTTCTTGCAGTCATTACTACGTTCCAACATAGCACTCCCCCCCCTCCTCAAAAACTGAGTAGCATTTTTGCAACTCTCTGCAAGCATGAAAGTACGTAGAACTCCACCAATGCAGACTGGGACCTATTCCCTTGAAATTCAGTATTTCTTCCAGTGTCTGTAGCCTGAAAAAAGGCTCGACTTGAGTTCTAAATTAAGGTTTTTGCAAGCAAACCAACGGCACATTCTGAGGGGATGGATGATTACAGTATTTCTGTATCCTTTTCTTAGCAGCAAGAAACCACGATGAGTATTTGAGAAGCTCAAACCACTCTTTTATTTATGGCACGGTGTGCTTTAAACAGGCATATGCACACACCAGGAGTACTCTTGTTAAAGGTACAGTATCTGCACTAGACATCTTGAACTTAATTTGGGTTGCAGTTGTAGCACAGTGCGCTAGGATTGTGATTATTTCATCTTTATCCTGTCCTTCCTCCAAGATGCTCAAGGCAGAGTATATAATTCGCCTCCTACTTATTTTTCTCACAACAATCCTGGGAGGTAGGTTAAGCTGACAAATAGTAACTAGCTCCTGTAACTGGCATTCCAAGAGTGTCATTTGATTATGTCACACAGACAGCACTTTCTGCTTAATGATGGCACTTCCAGCTATGACATCACTTCCAGGTCCCAGTCTAAAACATTTGAAAACCACGGCTCTAAAAGCACCAAATAATAGTTTGTAGGTGGTGTTAAGTGTGCAGTGATGAAACAGAGACAAAGGCAGGGTCATAAAATTACATAGCAATTGTAACTAAAACACACAAAAAACATGAACAATAATGCTACTATCGGTTCTGACTTTGGAATTCGGAGAGGAAGAAGATTCTATCAGTCCGTCACCCAACAAAGGTCGTGCTCATGGACTGATTTCATTCAGTCAGGGCAAACGGACGCAAACCTGGACCTTCATGCCAAAGAAAAGGCAGCAAATGAGATTTTTATTATGCTACCTTGTCAAATTGGATTAGCTTAAATTGCTTCGCAGAGAAAAGGGCAAACAAAGCCAACAGTATTCTGCAGGAGATGTTCAGTTGAAATCACGTCCTATTTCTTTACTCCAAAGTACCAAAAACACTGAGAGCATCCAAGGATCTTGTTTAGATTCAGCAGAAGCCATATTTTAAATGTTAATTTCAAGACATGATTTTCTTAAAGCTGATTTCTTGGGGGAATTATTATCATTATTATTATCCTTTTGCTCTTGGGAGCAAGCTGGCCTTTCAGGCTGCCAAACCCGATGAAGGATTATTTCCTTGGGCCTTTGCCGTTTGCAAAAGGAATCATTATGTCATGCCACACTTGACAATGCTCTCTTCCAACACCCCAACAACCAGCCAAGCATAACAATCAGACAGCTCCGAGAAAAATACAAACAACGTACATTTTCCAACAGCAGCTTTTCTGGAGATTCTTTAGGAAGAAATCTAAAAATATAGCATAAAGTCTGCTCAACTCAAACTTCAGGGCAAAGTTCACACAGAGCAAATGTTCAATTAACATGTTAGTTTACAGTATTTATTTATTTTTTTTCACATTTTTATACTGCTCAAAGTCACCTAGGCAGGGGCGTAGTTAATGAAAGTGTAGGCCAAAATGTTGTCCTGGAAGTGACATCACAACAGGAAGTGAAATCACAGTTGTATTTTTGTTTTCAGGTTGTTTGTGTCAGGCTGCGGAGCCCTTACCGGTCTAAAGTAAATTTTGTAGCTTAACAAATTTGGCAAGGAGAGCAACTACTTGCAGTAAATGCAACACAGCTGTATACTGTAGGTACGTGCTTACCGGCATGTAAGCTACACTCACCTGAAGTTGATTACTTCTGGAGTGGAATATAAGCAGCACACTAAGAAGCCAGTGTTAGCGTTGTTAGGAAGTGAAGAAAGTGTTATGTACTCTATTAGTTCTCTTATGTGGGGGGAATCTGAGAAGGCGCTTTCTTGAGTGCCTGCTGGCAGTAGATGAAGATAACAGAGTACTTCCAGCAAACGTCTCTGTGAACTCTCTTTGTGTGGGAGTGAATCTGCCTGTGTGCTTCAGTAAGTTATGAACTTTGTGCATGTCTACCAAGAAGTTTTGGAACTGCTTATTCATGCCTGAAACCATCTTAAGGCTGCTGCTGTTATATTGTATTTTTGACCTGGACTGTTTTATACTGACAATGCTACCTGCTTTACCCTCTATGGAATTTATCTACAAGTCTCAGTCTAAAGGTACCATGCCTCGTTTGTTTCCTTTTCTTCGGGTGTGTAGCAATTTGCTGATGAGTTTGGGCGTTCGCTTTGCTCTGCTAGTAATTGGGCTATCCATGAGTCTAATTATTCAGGCATCATAATAGTTTGGCCATACTTTTTGATAAAGATATTATACTCTAGTTTGTTCCATTGCATTCTGCATTACAGTGCCTTTCCAATGATACCTAACGTGATGGTATTATTCGTACATACTAAGGTTTTCACATAGCCACTAGTGTCAAGCTCAGCTTGTTGCCCCCCCCCCCCAAGCTTGTAGCCTGGTGCAATTGTACCCCCCTGCACTTCTTTAGCTGCGCCCCTGCATCTTGGAAGCTTTACGGCCGAGAGGGGATTTGAACCTGGATCTTCCACGTCGAAGTCCACCTCCAGAACTACTGCATCATCCTGGCTCTCTAAACAAGAATATTTCTGGTTCTATGCAAAGCCAGGCAGTAAGACTTATTAGAATTAAAAGGGCAACTCAAGCATCTTTCTAAGCAACTAGGTGGAAGTCACTTTTCCATGATGCTGTCCCCGCATGATGGGCAGTAGGAGCGGGGGTGGCGGAAAGCTCTGTTCTGATGAAATAGCTGTGCCGGAAAACCATGGCAATACTCACACAGATAACTGGAATTGCTGTGTAGGAAAGCAGCTGCACATGCTGCATGGGCCATCATTTCTGCTACAAGGATTCACAGGTCTGGACTGTCTTGTTTCTCCTGCTCTCCACTAGGCTATCTTTTTATGTCTATTTCCCATAGACTCAGTGGTTCTCAAACCTTTTAGACCAGGACCCACTGTTTAGAATGGCACACATGTTGGGACCCAGCAGAAGTGATGTCATTAACCTGGAAGTGCCATCATCAAGCAGGAAGTGCCATCGTTGTGTCATAATCAAATGACACGCCTGGAATGCAAACCGGAAATCTTGGACTGCAGCAATTGCACATGACAGAAATGTGCTGTCATACATACCGGGGTGATCAGGGAGGCCTCATACAGGGTTGAGGAGGCCCACAGAGCCCCCTCTGTGGGTCTCCCTGCAGCTAGGAGAAGCCCCAATTTGCACTAGAACGTGAGCGTCCGTTTTTTGCATGGATAAGTGTGGTACAGGACCAGGAGATGGAAAAGGGCAGGAGAGGGTAGTAACGGGGTGGATCAGCCCAGGAGAGGGAGGGATCAGTGGCACTTGTATGCACCGTATCCTGTCTCCCTTTCCACTTCTGATACACTGACGCTGATCCACTGACAGTGACTCCATCCAAAACCAGCAATATCGCTGGTGCAGGTCCAACTTGACCCATAGCACCTGCCGGCGCTTACCCCAAGGGGACATCCAGAAGCCAAAATTCCCCTGTGGGAAGCCACAGAAACTGCACCAGCGGTGCTGCATCATCACATGGGAATTTAGGGTGCAATCCAACCCAGTATGGGACTGGTGAGGCCAACGGGCCAACTCCAAATCCGAGGCTGGCTTGGGGAGGCTGGAGCCTCCCTGCAGCAAGGGAACATTCGCTCCCTTCCCTATGCGCTCCTTGGATCTAAACAGAAGGCGCAGATCCGAGGAGACCAGGCGGCCCGAATCAGGGCTGCGCGGTCTCCTGGACGGGCTTAGGATTCTGTCTTATGGCTGAATCCGGAGCCTGCCCACCCTCCCCCGCCCACAATCTCCCTCCCACCACCAATCCCCGTCATGTCCCGTCCTGAAGCCTCCCTCATGTCGACTGGCCTCGGTTCGGAGCGAGGGAGGCTTGCCGTCAGCGCTCTAAGGCCAATGCTACTCGTAGCATCAGCATGACACCACTAGCGCTGACGCAGGGGTGCTGCTTGGCAACCCCGCATCGGCATGAGTAACGTAGCATCGACGCAACGATGTTGTGTCAACACCAAGGGATAGCCAGGATTGCGCTGCCCGTTAGGATTGGGCTGCTCTAACCCACAAAACATTGTTTGTTTTGTTTCATGCTGTTTTGCGAGCTGTTAAATGGCTTTAATGAAACTATAAGCCTCCTTAGGGATGCCTTCACTGGAGTAGGAAGGCAGCCTATAAACTTTTTTAAAGAAATGCAATAAATGAAAGTTAACATGCAAATGACACATTATCTGATGCGGAGCAGTAATAGATCCAGTGGTTGTTGGCCGAAACCAATGAAGCAGAGAGCTTTATTTACTGGTGCATGTTAGAATGACTCAAAGAAATACTAAGCCCCTTCTATGACTCACTGCCAAACATTAATTGAGGGCACAGAGAAACTTCTTTTGAACAGTATGACATGAAATTGCTTTAACCGATGGTTCTATTCTCCAGAATGATTCACGCAGAGTTTACAACTAATACAGAGCAACAAGAGACTGAACACAGTCAGATATTACTGCTGCTTCAAGAAATTAATACTTTGTTGAAGCTTTAGACAGTCTTCTTTGAAGGTCAGTTTGGACGGAAGATGCTGGGGGCGGGGGAAGAACACAGAGCTATAGAGGGTACATGACAATTTCTCCATCCACAACCATCCCTCAAGGAGATATCAGCTGGCCCTCTTCCTGGTACTTGCTCTCATAAGAAGAGCCCTGCTGGATCAGGCCAAAGGCCCATCTAGTCCAATTTCCTGTATCTCACAGTGACCCACCAGATGCCTCGGGGAGCACATGAGACAACAAGATGCCTGCATCCTGTTGCCATTCACTAGCACCTGGCATTCTGAAGTAGCCTACTTCTAATGTAAGGAGGTTGCATCACCCACGATGGACTTTTTCTCCAGAAATCTGTCCAATCCTCCTTGAAAGGCACCTAGGCCAGATGCCATCACCACCTCCTATGGCAAGAAGTTCCACAGATTAATTACTCACTGGGTAAAAAGTATTACGGCCACGGTACCAGAGGATTGGAGGATAGCCAATGTCACGCCAATCTTTAAAAAAGGGAGGAGGGGGGACCCTGGAAACTACAGGCCTGTCAGCCTAACGTCTGTTCCGGGTAAGATGGTGGAAAGCCTCATCAAAGATAAAATCCTAAAACACGTAGAGGAACAAGTACTGCTAAAGGAAAGTCAGCATGGCTTCTGTAAGGGTAAGTCTTGCCTCACAAACCTTTTGGAATTCTTTGAAAAAATCAACAGGCACGTGGATGTGGGTGAACCTGTGGATATTATATACCTGGATTTTCAGAAGGCATTTGACACGGTCCCCCACCAAAGACTGCTGAAGAAACGTCACAGTCAGGGAATAAGAGGGCAGGTCCTCTTATGGATCCAGAATTGGTTGAGGGCCAGGAAACAGAGAGTGGGGGTCAATGGGCAATTTTCAGAATGGAGAGAGGTGAAAAGCGGAGTGCCCCAGGGATCTGTCTTGGGGCCCGTGCTTTTCAACTTATTCATAAATGACCTGGAGACAGGGATAAGCAGTGAGGTGGCCAAGTTTGCGGATGACACAAAACTTTTCCGGGTGGTAAAAACCAGAAGGGATTGTGAAGAGCTCCAGAAGGATCTCTCCAAGTTGGGGGAATGGGCAGCCAAATGGCAGATGCGTTTCAACATAGACAAATGTAAAGTGATGCACGTTGGGGCAAAAAAACAAAACTTTACCTATAGGCTAATGGGTTCTGAGCTGTCTGTGACAGCTCAGGAGAGAGATCTCGGGGTGCTGGTGGACAATTCAATGAAGGTATCGACCCAGTGTGCGTCAGCAATTAAGAAGGCCAATTCCATGCTTGGGGTAATTAAAAAAGGGGTTGAGAATAAAACAGCCAATATTATCATGCCATTGTACAAATCGATGGTAAGGCCACACCTGGAATATTGTGTCCAGTTCTGGTCGCCGCATCTCAAAAAGGACATAGTGGAGTTGGAAAAGGTGCAGAAGAGAGCAACAAAAATGATTACGGGGCTGGGGCACCTCCCTTATGAAGAAAGACTGCAGCGTTTGGGGCTCTTCAGCCTAGAAAAAAGGCGCCTGAGGGGGGACTTGATTGAGACATACAAAATTATGCATGGAAGGGATAAAGTCGATAGAGGGATGTTCTTTTCCCTCTCTCAAAACACCAGAACCAGGGGGCATCCACTAAAGCTGAGGGTTGGGAGAGTTAAAACAGATAAAAGGAAGTACTTTTTTACCCACCGGGTAGTTAATCTGTGGAACTCCTTGCCACAGGAGGTGGTGATGGCATCTGGTCTTGATGCCTTTAAGAGGGGATTGGACAGATTTCTGGAGGAAAGGTCCATCGTGGGCTATAGGCAATGATGGATTGTGCAACCCCTTACAAAGGTGGTGGGCTACTGGTACCGGGTGCAAGGGAGTGGCAACAGGAAGCAAGCATCTTGTTGTTTCATGCCTCCCTGGGGCACCTGGTGGGCCGCTGTGAGATACAGGAAGCTGGACTAGATGGGCCTTTGGCCTGATCCAGCAGGGCTCTTCTTATGTTCTTATGTTCTTATTTCTTTTTATCCATCCTAACTCTCCCAACGCTCAATTTTAGTAATGTCCCCTGGTGCTGGTGTTGTGGGAAATGGAAAAGAACATCCCTCTATCCACTTTATCCATCCCATGCATAATTTTGTACATCTCAATCCCTCCCCCCTCCCATTTCTCTGATAGGCTTTTTCAGTGATTGTTCACAGTCTTGTCCTCCTCTCCCCCATCCCATCTATTTGTACAACCGAAGAAAAGCTTAGCAGAGCCAGAGTGAGTTCCGCTGTCTGCATGAGTCAAAGGAAAGATGCTTGTACATTTAGGGAATTACTTGTATGTGTTTGCAAGTTCGCATCTGACCAACACAATCCTGTGGACCTCTACTGGCAAATGCAGCTGAACATATTGATCTGTATTTTCTACATTATAGATGCAAACGGAAAAAAAAGGTATAGTGCTCCTGATGCAACAAGAGGATATGGAATTTATACAGTAAAACAGATCTCAATGGATCCAGTCGGCATACCATGCCACTTGTTACTGGAGATGTTGAAGAGACCTTATAAGCAGTAGTTCCCAAACTGTGGGTTGAGAGCAGTGATGTCATGCAGGGGGTACGCGGGGGTACGCGAGTACCGGTTCCTAGGATCACGGCTGGCCCTGCCCATTCGCCCGCCCACTCATCGACTCCGCCCCCTGCAATGTTTGAATTTCCTGCATGTTTGAGTTGCCTGCACGTTCTCAGAGCCAGGCAGGCAGGCAGCGAGCGAAGCCTTGCCTTGCCACTGAAAAATGAGCTGCTCTGGGGTTTTGGAACTGTTGGGTCACTTTAACATGATGCCAGGCCTCCTTAACATGTTCTGGGGGTGCTGTGGAATACTGTTGCAACTGTTGGGTCAGTTTAAAATTGTCTGAGGCCTCAAAAAGGGCTTTTTTCATGTCCCTTCCTGCCACGACCTCACTTCCGGCTTATGACGTCACTTCCGGTGGGCGGGTCCTGACACGTGCCAATCAAAAGTGAGTACCTGTTCTTAAATCATTTAGATGACACCACTGGTCGAGAGCCAATTTCAGGAGAGTCACGAAGCACCTAGCGCAGCTATATTGAAAATATAGGAAGATGGGATGCTGGAAAGGGGGAGGGGCTGTGTGGTTGTTTTGCTGGTGTCAAGGTTGTAAATAAGCTTTAATCACTTCCAGTGAGTCCCAGACATATTGTCATTCCAAAAAGTGGGTCCTGGTGCTAAAATGTTTTGAGAACCATTGCCTTTCAAGCGTGGCTTGAATTGCGAAACAATTCAACCTCAGCTGTAATTATTGTTCAGGTCTACAAGAGGGTGAGAGGAAAATGGCCCCAGGGCACAATCCTAACCAATTTTCCAGCACCGGGTAAGGGCAATGCAGCTCTGAGATAAGGGAACAAGCATTCCCTTACCTTGAGGAGGACTCTGAGACTACTGCTCCACTGCAGGATGCAGCACATGCCCCATTGGCACAAGCTACGTCAGTGCTGGAAAGTTGGTTAAGATTGCACCCTTAGTTGCTTTGCTCAAATTTGACAAAAACCTAACTTTTTAAGCACAAATTTCCCACAACGTCTAGGCTGACCCCCAAGTTCCACAAGTCGCTCAGGGAGCAGTCCTAACCTGGAGTAAGGCCAGTACAAGTGACTGACCTAACTCTAGGTTTAAAGAAACAATTTCAGTTTGGTGGAGTCAACATGCTTCAGTATTCGTGTCACGTCAATGTCAAATATCCTAAATAAAAAGCCAATTATCTCCTTTCTGTTTCTCAGAGATGACTCACAGCTGGGTTTCAGCCTCTGGTTTAGTCATGCCAATATGATGCTACAAGCAAAGCTTGTCCATGTCTGTTCTGGTTGATTAAGCTCATTCTTCAGCTTATTCTTTAATTTTACCTTTTTTGTTGGAAGAATTTATATCCCACTTTTCACATGCCGAAGCAAAGGTAATTCTTCACTGAGTCGTTTACCTAATATAAACCGAAATTTTATATTCCAGTTTTTCATGCGGCTGTATGAGTGGTTTGACTTTATATGTTTGAACAGTTAAGAGACTATCAGTATTTCTGACGTCAAGAAAATGAGTTGCAATCAGAAATTTCTCTCGGGGCGCAATCCTAAGCTGTGCTGGAACAGAACTGCCCTTGCGCCAGCTGACGCTACTCCTAGCAGTTGGTGCTCCCATGTGGCGCTAGTGACGTAGCGTCAACGCCATGCCACGTAGGTTGTAGGATTGCACCCTCACTATTAGATTTAGATTTTGCTCACTATTCATTCATAAAAGTCCTCAGGCAACACTATTGATAGGGGAAAAATAGTACATGATAGGGGGGAAAAACTTGGAACACATCATAAAGTAATCCTTGCATTTAAATTTCCCCAAATTAACATAAGCATCAAAAATTATTTTTTGGAGCTATCAACTTCATATTCAAACTGGGGTCACTTCAGTTACCCATCTATTTATAGTTCAGCCTTTTAAATAAATTAGCAATTTGTTAGTTCCTTTTCATACCTATGTGACTATTTTCTGCAATTTGAGGACCAAAAGCACCACACGTGATATGAGAGCAAATTAAATGAATTAAGTGAAGTTGAATTGCATTAATTAGAGAACTCAGATCTAATTATTTGTGACTAACTGTCCGGGCTCCACATACTATGCATTAAACAGCACCGAATTATGCAACTCTGCGGAAAATGAATCAACAAAGGGAATTAGTGCTGCTGGAATTAGTTTTCTGGCAAGACCCTCTACAAGTGTGCAAGACCCTCTACAAGTGTGAAAGCTGGGACATCTTTATTATTGCTATCTGCCTGTAAACCGCTTTGTGAACTTGTGTTGAAAAGCGGTATATAAATACCATTGATTGATCATGGGCTTCTAGGCCACTGCTGCAATGGTGCGGGATGCAGAGCAGCTCCAAAGGCCTTCACTGGTGTTGGTAAGTTGGCAGCAGAAGAGTGTTGTGGATGGGGAGGGCAATGTTGTGGGGAAAGGAGAGTAGGAGGGAAGGGATAAAATATGTACTTACCTCTAGGAGGCTGCGTGATCACCTATGGATCTCCTCAGACATACGCCAGCCATTTTGCTGGGTTATGTTCAAGTTGAGAAAAGGGGTGGGACAGCTGAGGAATGAGGGGATAGGATCCGGTGCACACCCGTGCCACTAAGAACCATCTCTCCCCACGCCAGTATACAACATGTTAGCACAATAACAGCCCAATTGTATGGGTGCATTATTCCAGCAGAATGTGTGTTCTGCCAACATAATGCACTTTGTGATTGTGACAACACAATACCACCAAAGCATGAGGCACTGCAAATCCTAACATCAGAGAGAGAGAGAGACTCAGACTCAGACTCAGTCCATTGGTATAACTTACCAAAATCCACAAGTTTGACACCTCCTTCAGTGGTCAATAGGATATTATTTCCTTTGATATCACGGTGGATGGTTTTATTTTCATGCAAATGCTGAAGTCCCTGAAAAATTATAACAGCTTTAAAAACCTTATCTGCAATAAGGAAAAGTGTAGGAAACATTGTTGGAACGTTAGTAAAACATTGGGAGTACAGTATAAGTGAGATATTTTCAACCAAATTCTGAGATATATTTGCCCTAAAAATTCATTGTCCAAGCAGTGTCATTACTATGCAACATTCCCTTATTGTGGAAGTTTCTAATGGAAAAAAAAACTTCATGAATAACCTCAAATTTAGTCAGCTAATAAAATTTACAGGTGATCCCAAGACTTGTACCAATCCTGGGTGGTAAGGAGAGGTATGCAGAAACAGCGACATCTGTTTAATTTAACAAAACATGGTGTTACATGCCCACAACACTAATGCATCTAAGGAATCAGGGTGCCCTGATGATAAAGGTATAGTCAATCCTCATTATCCACCAAGGTTAGGTTCCTGGAAATCCGATAGCAAACTCACAGATAAAGAATCATTAATCCTATGGGATCATTGCGGTTAGGTTCAAAGGGTACCTTATCTTTCATCAGAAGAATCCAGCAGAGAACCTCAGGAAGCCAGCAGAGTGCAGCAGAAAGTGCCAAAAGTTCTCTGAATGCTGCAGAGACCTTCCAGAGGCTGCAGGGGTCTTTGGAATGGCACCTGTGAACATACAGACCCCTTAAACATGGGCAGTGAATGCTTCTGCAGGCCAGTTTAAAGGGGTCAATGCTTGTCAAAGGTGCCATTCTGAAGATCCCTGCAGCCTCTGGAAGGACTCTGCATAGTGGATTATGAGGACAATGAAGAAAGTAGAAATTCTGCCCCCCGCCAATAAGCGAGGTTGTATATTAAGAGGATTGACTGTATGTTGCCTGCTTTTCATACATAGACAACCTGGGGCATTTGCTCAAAACAAAGGGTGTTTATGAAGGAAAGAAATCCAGCCACTTGCTCCCTTTCCTGACCAAATGACCAACGACATTCAGGGCACTCAACCAGGTCTACAGATGTATAACACAGGCTGGTGGACGGGATACAAGTTTGCACATGTGATTAAGCCAGTTTTGGCTCATGTTATTATGAGCAGCTGGGTATGGATGAAACGATGGGCAATGGTCACATCCAATACAGAGTTAAGCGCACTGAAAATCAACAGTTTTAAGCTGATCAACACATCCTTGAAAGAAACAAGTGTATATACATGTAGCTTTGTGCCAAAACAAGAGACAGTGTTTGAACTATATTTTCATTTTTACTTACCATAAGGGCTTCATGTAAAATGTAAGCAATAATAAGTTCACTCATTCTTTCCCCTCTCTTCAAAAACCCTTTCACAAGGTCAGTCACAGATCCTCCATTGCACAACTAGATATATATTAAAAAATACATAAATTAAATGGAGCATTTATTTATTTATTTATTTATTTATTTATTTATTTATTTATTTTATATCCCGCTTTTCTGCCAGTGGGCACTCAAGGCGGCTTACAACATTAAAACACAATAAAATCACAATAAGACAATTAAAAACAATAATTAAAAACAATATTAAAATAATTAAAATTTAAAAACAACAAGCCCCCTGGATCCTAAAAATATACACCAGCCCGCCTGTCAACAGTTAAAAGCTTGTTGAAATAAGGTCTTCAGCCCCCGCCAAAATACTGCCAAAGAGGAGCAGTTCTCAATTCAAAGGGGAGGCCCTATTCCTGGCTGCCATCCCTCTCACCTCTCCTGGTGGCGGCACAGTCAAAAGGGCCCGCCCCCAGATAACCTAAGAGTACGGACAGGATTATGGGCGGTCCCTCAAATATGACCCGAGCCATAGAGGGCTTTAAAGGTCAAAACTAGCACTTTGTTTCGGGCCCAGAAAGGAACCAGCAGCCAGTGTAGTCGCCGAAGCAACGGCCCAACAGAATCAAACCGATGTGCCCCAGCAACTACCTAAGCCGCCGCGTTCTGTACTAATTGTAATTTCCGGACCGTCTTCAAAGGCAGCCCCACATAGAGCGCATTGCAATAATCTAATCTGGATGTCACTAGGGCATGGGTCACTGTGGCCAATTATCACACATTCTGGTTTTCGATAGAGTCTTTTCACAACCAAACAAGCTTATAACAGTTTTGATTTCTTCAATAATTCTTCAGATTTATGGCCCATTTTCTCCCATGGATTAGGGATGGATGACAACAATTTTACTACCACCAGTTTTATTATTATTTTTTTAAACTATTTTTTGTGAGCTGCCGGGGGTTGGAGATTGTATGGAGAAGAAAGGTAGGGAATAAGTTCGAATGAAATCAATCACCACAAATGGCTCCGACTCCAACTAACATATATACCAATGGTCATGGGTAGCTAGTATCCATTCAAACAATCAAGCCATGACCGATTGATTTCAACAAGAGTACATTAAGTCCATGCTCAACTCTTCCATTGCAATCTCTAGACCTTTAAGTGCTTAATTCAGCCGAACTGTACCCACACGATTTGGCATGTTATCTGTTCTCAAACCACATCGATGAAACTGAATGTTATAACCTGTTTTCATCTGGTAGCATATCTACAGTATACAGACACAAAAAACTACCCTAATGCTTTGGAATGATGTTGCTGGTCTCTTTTCTAATCCTTACATGTAACCGGCCAATCGCACAGAACTGACACCTCTGTACTATGTTCTCTAGAACAAAGGACAAAGAAACTATTAATGTCACTGAAAGTGTCATTAATGTCATCAAGTAAATGATTGGAGGACCATTATAGTATCCAATCGCTTCTGCATCAACACTTCATGCTCCCTTTCTGAAGGGCTTTTCACACATCATAAAGTTTCTACCTAGAACTCAATGCCTTGTAAAAATGACATGAATTCCACACACATGATGGCTGGAAGAATCGATTTCACTTTGTATAGCAGTGTCAGGGTTATTACAGCATAGGGAATTTGTGGCGCCTGCTAGGAT
Source organism: Lerista edwardsae (assembly GCA_029204185.1). NCBI lineage: Eukaryota > Metazoa > Chordata > Lepidosauria > Squamata > Scincidae > Lerista > Lerista edwardsae. The sequence continues at coordinate 57,260 of JAJKFI010033823.1, forward strand.
TTTCACGACAAATGCCGAGGTGGGCCTCTGCAGTGGCATACCTGGGGGAGTCAAGCGGGGGCAAATGCCCCTGGCCACCACCCTGCAGGGGGCAGCACCATGACCCTCCTCCCTGCTGCCACCTCTGACTGCCCTCTTCTCTACGTATTAGAAGGGCTTTGCGGTGCTTCAACTGGTGCTCAGCTCCTCCGATTGACAGTTTGAGGAATCCCCCTTTTTTGACTGCGAAGGGGGACTGTAAAAGGGGAAAGAAAGGAGAAGGTGGCCCAAAATAGATGGGGGGCAGATTGGAGGTGTGCCCCCTGGTCACTGCTTTCCCCAAGGAACGTCACTGGGTGTTTGATCTCACAAGGCATTTCTTAGATCCAGGGAGCTAAATAGCTAAAATTGTAGGGTGTTTTTTGGAGGGGAGGGGGGCAAGTGCTGAGGAATAGTGGCTGTCAAAGAGTGGCTGCAAAGAATGGCCAAAAAAAAGGTAAGGATACCTTTGGAGGCAGAGGAAAGACTGGAGGTGCAATCCTAAACTGAGTTAGGCCGGCATAAGCTAGGCCAGCAAAATTTGGCCAGCACAAGGGACAACTTAAAGTATGTTTGGACCACTCTTGGAGTCAGAGAGGCCAGCACACAGACATGACCTTTACGGTGGTCCTTTGTGCCGGCCAAACTTTGCTGGCTTAGTTTATGCCGGCCTAACTCCAGTTTAAGGGATGTGGTGGTGCAGTGGGTTAAACCGCTTCTGCTGGGGTTCCAGCTGGAAGGTTGGGCGTTCAAGACTGCACAATGGAGTGAGCTCCCGTTGCTTATCCCAGCTCCTGCCAACCTAGCAGTTCGAAAGCACCTAAATGCAAGTAGATAAATAGGGACCACTTTGGTGGGAAGGGAACGGCGTTCCGTGCGCTACGGCGTAGAGTCACGCTGGCCACATGACCATGAAAGCTTGTCCTCAGACAAAACGCTGGCTATACAGGCTTTGAAACGGAGATGAGCACTGCCCCCTACAGTCGGCCACGACTAGACCATTCGGTTGTGGGGAAACCTTTACCTTTAACTCCAGTTTAGGATTGCGCTCTGGTTTTGTTAAAAAAAATTGCATCCTTTTAAAGAGGCAACTTGTACCCATAGATCATATATCGTTAGCAAATAGATTGAGATTGTTTGACAAAGCGAAGCCTGTTGCAGCACAATACGCAGTGCCCAAAAGAGGTGATTACAAAACATAGCAGAGTCTGAAAATGAGATTAGAGGCACAGTCACCCATGTGGTTTTCACACAGCGAGACAAGCAACACCCCCCTCCTTGGGTTAGAAAGCATTAACTTTGTTCTATTTTCTTCACAGCCCAAGGAAAACTTCATGGGCAAAGTGTCCCCTCCGATTTAATTTTTTCTATGGCCAGTTCTATTTTTACAAACTGTGTCAACGGTCCTTTCAACACAACTGTGTGTGCTGCCGCAAATCAAAAGGCAAGGCATCCTTCGCTCCCTCCCACCCAGATAAACCCCCTGAGCTAAAATTACACTGCTGAACGGACAACAACTTGGCACCAGTACCCAAGAAAAATGAATTGAGAAGCAGGAGGAAATGACAGTCACTGTGTTAACTCCATTAATTGAGTACATCCTACATACTTTTCCATGAATTAGTTTTGCAATGCACTTCAGGAAAAAAAAACAATACCTAAATTTTTGTCCTGGTCCAGCAAGTCAGAGTTATACTGGCACACCCCATTATCCACTGATTTGGTATCCACGGTTTCAATTATCTACATATCCTATGGATATTGGGAGGCCTATTAAAAAGATAGGGGAGCATTAAATGAATCTCTTTTTTTTTACCATGTTGCAACAAAACCACTGATGTTCCCCTGTCTTTAAAAAAAGGTGTCTCCAGTATCCACTGAGTTTCAGGTATCCATGGAAGGGGTACATTTGTATCATAATGCTGGTCAAGGAAACACTGAATCTGATTGATTTACCCACTGACTGTGAGTACAATCCTAACCTGGAGTTAGGCTGGCACAGTTAGGCCAGCAAAGTTTGACCAGCACAAGGGACACCATGAAGCACATTTGGACCACTCAGAGTTAGGGAGGATGGTGCACGTCTGTTTGCTGGCCTCTCTGACTCGAAGAGTGGCCCAGACATATGTAACTGTGTCCTTTGTGCCAGCCAAACTTTGCTGGCCTAACTGTACCAGCCTAACTCCAGGTTAGTATTGGGCCCTGTATCAGTTTGGAAGGCTCTCTTATGCAAACGCCTTTAACAATAACAATACCGATATTTATATACCGCCTTTCTTGGTCATTAGATTGCTCCTTTGACTTTAATTCAAGGCGGTTTACATAGGCAGGCTTTTTCTAACCCCGAGGGGTTTTACAAATCACAAAGAGGTTCTATCTTTCAAGAACTACTACATTCAGATGACACTTTCATAGTCCAGTCTTTCTTTCTGGCTGCATGATCGCCTTCCTGCCGGCTGATAAATGGCTTCTTTGCTCTCACCAAAGAAAACAGTTGGCCCAGCACAACTCCTCTCTCACAGGCAGCTGGAGACAGCTCAGATCTTATCAGTCGCATTTTCAAGATCTGCTGCTTACGGAAACTTCCAGTGTTCTCAAACTGGCAACCTTCGGATCTTCGGGCATAACGGTGGCTTTTACCCTCTTGACTAGACCTCCTGCCCCACACATTACCACACATTAATCACACATTACCGCAACTGGAGTCTTAACCAGTAAAACTTCTACCACCTCCTCTGCTGTTTCTGTAAACTAGAAGGAAGGCTCTCTCCACCTCTTCTCAAATGTCATCCACATGGCAAGAAACATTTCCATTCTCTTTATGCAATAAAAGGGAAAAAAATCAATATTCCGGTATAAAGAATTTCTGGTGCTATAGCACCAGAAACCTTAATAGAAAGTTACAACCCTACACAACGAAGTAGTAACTTCTAATTCTTGGGGACCAACATCTCAAATGCATTGTAGAACTGACAAAAAGGCCCAACAAAGTTCTGAGCAAAATTTGGAGTGGCAAACTAAATTGGAAGCAGTGGTGTGCCCAGCCCATGCTCCGCCCAGGGGCCGGGTTGATGCTCTGCGCCCCTAGCGGCAGCTCTCCGCCCCATCCCTGCCCATCGACACGCCTGGCTCCATTTATGAGCCTTACAGGAAGGGCGTGCGGGCCACAACCGCTTGTCTCTTCGAGCAGCGAGGCGCCTCTTCACAGCCTTCTGCCCACCCCAGGAGCTCCACACCTGGGGGCCCTTGACCCCCCCCCACTGCCCAATGGTAGGTCCATGACTGATCAGAAGTTATCCTGTATGATAGAGAGGTTTTAGGCAACACAGGAAGAAGGATCCGAAGAGCAAACAGAGGTTGCATTTTGTAATATCTTAACAGCCTCCCAGGGAAACTCCCCAGGAAAGAAAGCAGCTGCTTCCAGAGCTGGCCGAGCAAAGCCTGAGCATCCACATTGCCAAACAAGCCTGTTGCATGCATAATCCTCAGACCTTGGCTGGAAACTAGCAGGAGTTTAAAGAGGGAAAGGCCTTGGCTTGGAGCTATGCATGCGGGGGCTACTCATCACCAGCCTCCAGGAGTGCCCTTCAGTGGCACAGTGCTCCACAGAGCTCCACACCTGGGCTGGGTCATCGCTCTGAGCCCCAAGTGGCAGCTCTCTGCCCTTTCCCCACCCAACGACATGCCCTCCCAGCATGGCAGCCTGCATTTTGGAGCCGTACGAGACCGAGGGAGGGTGGGCTGAAACCACGCCTCTTCAAGCAGCAAGGCACCTCTTTGCAGCCTTCCATCCACCCCAGGAGCTTTGCGCCCAGGGGCCCTTGCCCCCTCGCCCCATGGTAGGTCTGCGACTGGTTCCCTGTCTCCCCTCAGCAGGAGCTTTAAGAGCCACAAGTCTCTCTGCAGTGCTCGGCAAGCTACAGATTCTGGATCTGCCCTGCTTGCGGAATCTGAGCCTTTCCATCAAGAGCAGAGTCCAGCATTTTCCCCTCTGGGAATACCCCACAGAGTTCTTCCTCCGGGACTGGATTTTGTGTAAGATTGAGACAGAGTCCTGCAGACCCGGGCCTGTCCAAGGTTTCCGGAAACCAAGCCACGACTGACAACTGGCTCCAGATCAGACCATAGGTCCACTGCAGCCAGTTTCCACTTGGTGAAGGACCATCAGTTTTCACTTTAGGTCTGATTCACAGCACTTGTCCCACTTTCCTCGTTCCTCCAACACTAAGAAAAACGACAGTTCCAAGGGTCACTTCTTCCCGGCGCCTCCCCTGCCTATCTAACACAGCTCAATGGTGGACTAATTGAGAAGCAAGTGAGCAGAGGCTCTTTCTGCAATAGATTTATAATGGAGCACTTGTTTCCGATGCGTGAAATATCACTTTAAATTGCAGCCTCATCATCAGAGTAATTCAGCAGCTCTTGCGGGCCTGACTCATCACTCATCCGTAACGCAGGTGACACATTTCTATTCTGCCACCTCTCTTAGCAAGGTAAGTGACTTTTCTCTCACTTTTTCCTCTCACCGCTTACTAATGACTCAACACTGGTATCAGGCAGCCAAAGTGTGTGTGTGTGTGTGTGTGTGTGTGTGTGTGTGAGAGAGAGAGTGAGAGAGAGAGAGAGAGAGAGAGAGAGAGAGAGAGAGAGAGAGAGAGAG
>JAJKFI010033824.1:0-20188 GCA_029204185.1 Lerista edwardsae
GTGTGTGTGTGTGTGTGTGTGTGTGTGTGTGTGTGTGTGTGTGTGTGAGAGAGAGAGAGAGAGAGTGTGAGAGAGAGAGAGAGAGAGAGAGAGAGAGAGAGAGAGAGAGGACTTAGCAGTACCTCCGCCCTCCATGTGTTCAATTTAGAACTTAATCCTAACCTGGAGTTAAGCCGGCACAATTAGATCATCAAAGTTTGGCTGGCATAAGAGCCACTGTAAAGTATGTTTCAACCACTCGCAGAGTCAGAGAGGCCATAAATACCTCCAATACCAATGAGAGCAGTATATAAATACTGTTTGATTGATTGGTTGATTGATCGATCGATGTTAAGACTTCAAAAAACCCATGCATCGTTTTCATATTGGTGCTCAAAATTTCAAGAGTTGCATTTATACTAAATGCACACAAAACCAATGCAAATTACAGTGCCATCCTAAGACACCCTTCTCGCCAATGCTATGTCATAGCGTCGGTGCTACAGCAATGGGACTAGCACTGCAGGCAGCACTGGTTTCATTGTGCCCATGCAGCACCTCCCTCATGTCAGCCAAAGCCGGCCGGCGCAAGGTGTTTCTTCTGCATCTATTTAGATTGTGAGACCACTGGAGACAGGGGACCATTTATTTAGCCTTCTCTATAAACCACCTTGTGCCCTTTTTTGTTGGAATGAAAAGCAGCCATAAATATTATTGATAATAGTAGGTAGTACCAAGGGTATAGCTAAAGGAGTGCAGGGGGTGCAGTTGCACTGGGCAACAAGCTTGAGGGGGGCCACCAGCTGAGCTTGACACTAATGGCCAAAATTGTGAAAACCTTGGTACGTATGAATAATACCATCATCATATAGTTGGAAAGGTAATTTAATGCAGATTGCAGGGCAACAAACCAGAGTGTATTATCTTTATTCTATCAAACGTTATGGCCAAAAAACCAGAAAATGAAAATACAACTGCCATGTAAAAATGGTGGTTTGTTAAAATTGTGGTTTGGAGGAATAATACTGTCACCCCTGCTAACTGGGCAAGAGGCACTTTTTCAAGTGGTGTTCCTCTTATATTTAGCAGGGGGAGAGTAATTGTCCCTCTTCACCCCTGCACAGTCTTTCTAGTGGCTGTTGCTGGTGGTCTGCCTTTTTTTTTTTTTAAATTGTGAGCCCTTTGGGACAGGGAGCCATTTAACGTTATTATTATTACTATTTGCCTGTAAACCGCTTTGTGAACTTCGTGTTGAAAAGCGGTATATAAGTACCTGTTTGATTGATTGATTGATGTTATATACCGTTTGATGAGGAATTTAATGCAGAATGTAATGAAACAAGCCGGACAAACAAAGAATGTAATGAAACAAGCCATCTTCAATCAGGGCAGGGGGAGGGTGTTTCTGGGTGGGGGGTGGGTGTACCGGCAAGTGTGCTGGCCCGTCCGGGAGGCAGGCCCAGGATTAGACCATAAGGCAGAGTCCTAGGCTCATTCGCGAGGCCCCAATTCGGGCCCCATGGTCTCCTTGGATCCGTGCCTGCTGTTTAGCAGACGCAGATCCAAAGAGCACTTGGGGAAGCACCTGAACTATACCGCGTCGAAATATGGCGCAGGCCAGCCAGCCTCGCTATTCCGGCGTAGTATAGGATTGTGCCCTAAGTCATGGTCATTCTTCCAAGATAGCAAAGATTTGGTACAGTATTACCATAGCCATATGCACCAAGTTTTGTCACTTGTATACAACCCCAGTATAATGGACTACCGCAACCTTATCTATATTTATCCAGAATTCGTACTTGTAATTGTCATCTGGCTTTTGCTTTTCTACCGACTGATGAAAACAAAGCGTTAAGAAAGCTGGCTTTTATTCTGTACACCAGGGCAGACAATAATTTATGCCCACGGTCTGCCCAAGGGAGAGGTTGCAACATGTAATTTCCCCTCAGGAAATTATGAGTATTTACCAGACCTTGGCATTCTAAAGCCTACTTGTAGTCACAAATCTTTGATCTTGCCGAGAGGAAAAAGGACATAATTTGAAAGAGAGGAATGACTGTAATTGGGAAGTAAAGAAGAGACATTACTGGTCTGATTATTAGAAATGGCTAAATCGAGGCTGATTTAGACTCGTAATGGATCAAAGCAGGTAGAGCTGGATGGAAAGAGGCAATTATAAAGGACAGCATGGAAAAATGCCCTCATCTAAGTGCGGGGGGGGGCAGAAGCCTCTTATTGGCTGGTCCATTTATTTCTCATTTGTGGCTCCTTTTAAAAGACACTGTGTTAGGTAGTATAATCAGAGCACATATCCAAAGGGAAGCTGTTCTATTTGCAGCACTATTGAAGTTTTCCAGAATAATAGCTATGGGGCAGTCCATTATGTCCTCATTCAGAAAATGGTTTTGAGTAACCTGCTTTTGTACATTTGTATTTGCCCATTGTATCCACACAGGTGGTAGAACAACAGCTTAGGTACAGGGAAGTAGATACACAAGAGAAAAACAGCACATGTTGGGAGGGTAGAACTAATGGAATTGAAATCAAGCTTTTAAAGGGGGGAAAATGACCGAGGGCAAACCCCATGATCTGAAATAATGTTTTGGGCTTTTTGGGGGGGGGGAAGAGGCGGGATAGTTACAGCAACGTTGGTTGCTTATATTAATGGGATTTATCATAAACCCTTGCCTATTTATTTGGATAATTTATACTCTCATCTTTCCCATGCCAAAGCAAATGCCCAAGGCTAGTCTAAACCACCATTTTTCAATTTTACAAATAATCAAGATTTTGTGATTCACTGAATTTTCAGTCCCAGATGTGGCCTCCACAGTGTAGTTCTCTGGCTGCATGCCATTTTTTTCCGTCATCCAAATTGGCCATGGATGGCAGTTTTTTTGCCTACCCCAGACTGGCGAGGGAGGGATGGGTGTTCAGTAGGTTACATGATTCACATTGTGCTTAATAAAGTTAAACCCCAACCTCGGTCTGGTGTCTTCCTTGGGCGTGGTGCAAGGGTAATAGTCTACTTTAAAATGCCAGATGCAGGGGAGTGGCAGCAGGACACAAGTATCTTGTTGTCTTGTGTGCTCCCTGAGGCATCTGGTGGGCCACTGTGAGATACAGGAAGCTGGACGAGATGGGCCTTTGGCCTGATCCAGCAAGGCTTTTTCTTATGTTCTTATGTTCTTATTGATCTTCAGCAGGCAATCATAGTCCAGTCTGGACAGGTTCTCAAGGTCATACTCCATTCTTTTGGCAGCTGGCCTTCTCACACACTCCCCCGCAACTCAAAGTGCCACTCCCTCCCGCCAACCTAAAGTATGCCCCTTTGCCCAGTTACTTGCTATACAGAAACACGTGTGTGCTTTCACAATCCTAAGTACTGCAAGAAAGGAATTCTCTTTCGGTTCTGTACCTGAATGCAAGATTTGAGGAACAACCTCAGGCAAATTTCTGAGAGGCCTCTGCATACCAATTCATTCCCAAACATCCCTGTGGCCCATTTTTAATTCCTCATGGAACATTTGATTCATTTATTTTAATAAAATAAAGCCAACAGAAAAAGACAAAGCTACCGAGGGCTTTGTTGTTAAATATTTAAACTTCTTCCTGCGGAATGAAAAGGAATGAAAAGCAAGTGCTGGATGTTAACTTTCTAAAAGATCAAACTCAAATAATATAACTTTGTACCAATTCCAGCGGCTTCAAATTAAACACACGTACACACTGCTGCCAACTGGATCACAATAATCCTCCATGATAATGATTCATTGGGATTAGCGCTGGGCGATTAGCATTTTTAATTAACTTCAAGGGGAACTGCAAGGAAAAAATCAGGGCGCAACACTTTCAGGTTAGTCCTGCTGAACTAAGAGATGTGTTGCCTTTTTCTCCAATATTAATGGAGTGAGGACGTTTATAAGGAGGGAAGGCATCGGCTCAGATTAGAATGTTGGAAGTTGTTTATCCTGCATCAGACACTAGTCCTACCCTTGTCTACACTGAAGAGCAGGGGTTGGCAACCTTTTCCGCAAAAGGGCAAACTTCCAGGTTGGCGAGCATCCTGAAGTGGCCTCCCACCGAGTTTGCAGCATGCAGAACAGCAGAGCCACCTGCCCAGGTTGCAGTCCCTGTGCCATGCAACAGCACAGGGATTCCATAAGCCTGGGCAGGTAGCTCTACTGTTCCCTGTCTGGCGTGCAGCAAATTGGCTCTGCCTTCCAAACCGAGCTCTGTGCAGGCTGAATGACCTTGGGTGACAGGGCAGATTCCACCTACGGGTTGTAGGTTGCTCATCCCACTGCTGTGGAGTCGACAATGTATGCTCTCTAGCACCTAGGGCAGCCATATTGAGCATATGGGAAGCTGGGAGGCTGAAAAGTGGGAGGGCTGTGTGGTTGTTTTGCTTGTGTCAAGGTTGTCAATAGGCATTTTCCTTTATGATTCACTTTGCTATTGGAAAAAAGGCTGAGAAATAACCCATCTTATTGCTGCAGTCTCAGAAAAGCAGCAGGCTCTGGCGTCACAATGATGGCACTTCCAGTCGTGATATAACTTCTGGCAGGTCCCGGACATACTGTCATTTTGAGAAGTGGGTCCCAGGGCTAAAAAGTTTGAGAACCACTGCTATAAAGGCATGCGAGACTATTACTATGCATTACTATGAAGGCATGTGTTGCTGCTGGGGAACTGAGGCAGAGAGGGATTTGCTTGCCTAAGGCCACCCACTGAGTTCATTACTTAAATGGGAGTAAGTGTGGAAATCAGCCTTAGTGCCTAGCCACACTGTAGAAATCAATTCTAGGGATCATATCCCGTAACTATGGTGGGTGAAAATTCTGTGCCTGGGAAACACTCAGATGACACCAAGTGCAAACTGAATAACTTCAGCCCACGTTCTAATTTGCATATATAGTTTGCAATTCTGGAAAAAAAAATCACTGAATTCAACTGTTTGCATATCTCATAGCTAAGAAGCAGATATAATAGCTGAAATCCCTTTCTACATGACACTGGTACTTGGGCTCATTACACAATGAGTGCTTTCTTTTCAGCCCAGAAAAATATTTTTCAACCCAGAAAAATATTGTCTGGGTTATGGAGAGCAACCAGCTTGGCAAACCAAGAGAAGAGGAACCCAGAAGGAAGACACCTACCTCCAGAACCAGCCAGAGTTGATCGCCATCCTTTGCATCTTTTTTGTAGTACAGTCCATAGAACTTGACGACATTTGGGTGATCAGAGAGAGCTTGCAAAATGTTGTATTCTGCTTCAATTTCCTCATCAATATCCTAGTAGCACATATCAAAAGCAAAAAACAGAGCCTGTGAAAAATCAAAGATTATTTTCAGGGCAACCCTATATAAGGCCAATGGGGTTTATTCCCAGGTAAATGCAGATAGGATTGGAACACTGTTTTTTCCTGCATACATTGGTGGAAGCATTGGTGTACAGGCATGCCCCTGTATCCGCTGGGGTTCTGTTCCAGAGCCCACCGTGGATACCTGAAACCGTGGATACTGGGAACGCCTTTGAAAGATAGGGGAACATCCATGGTTTTGCAGTGTTGTAGTAGTCATGGAGGCTTCCTTAAAGTAAGGGGACGTTTGTTCCCTTACCTCGGAGCTGCATTGCCCTTGCTGGAAAGTTAATCCCCTGCTAACTGGACAAGAGGCACTTTTTCAAGTGGTGCTCCTCTTATATTTAGCAGGGGGAGAGTAACTGTCCCTCTTCAGCCCTGCACAGTCTTTCTAGTGGCTGTTGCTGGCGGTCTGCCTTTTTTTAGATTGTGAGCCCTTTTGGGACAGGGAGCCATTTAACTTTATTATTATTACTATTTGCCTGTAAACCACTTTGTGAACTTCATGTTGAAAAGCGGTATATAAGTAACTGATTGATTGATTGATTAGGATTGCACCCTAAATCTAAAAAAATATATAGAACAAGATACAACAGAGAAGATTTACAACGTTGAAATCTGGCACATTTTTGTTGCACTATACCAAAATTAAGAAAAACTGTTTACCTTTGCAGAAGACTGCAGGCACCAGTGCCAACAGCAAACACCGTCCACAAAAACAAACACAACCCATAAAAGAAAGGAGGCATAGAAAAGGGTTAGTGATGGGAAAACAGCTGCCAAGTTAAAGGAATACAACCCAAGGAATTTTTCCAGAAACGCCGGCAGGGTCCTTTAAAAGCTGGGGGGGGGGGAGGCATTTGCATTTCTTTCCACTGGGGCTGCTTTTTTTTTTTGGAAACTGCAGCCTATAAAAATGAACACCAGAATAACAAAAAATATCGTGCCTTTAATAATGCCGGATAGCAGTAGCATTAAGTGTGTAATGATTGCGATGTTTTCAGCAAGCAACAGAACAGGCTGAGTCCCCAATCCACAGGTTCTTAGTAAGACTACATTAAATTTTTGTGTGTTTTCAATTGCTCTAAAAATCACTGCATATGAACAAAATCCTTTAAAATGGAAAAAAAAGATGTGACTTGTTCAATGCTCTAATCAAAGACCTGTAAAATTAACTGGCTTTCAATTAAGCTTCCTCCGTCTGCACAGTTTAGCAGCATTCCTAAAGAAAGATGCAAGTTTCCAGGTGCCTCTTTTGTTTATTGCAAGGGCTCCCTCTGCAGCCACTAACAATTCCTTCAGTTTAAGTAGAAGGAAACAGTATAATTTATGCAGCCTAACCACCTTCCACAGATGGAGAGGGATATTCATCGTTGCTACAAGCAGGAACTGTAGTGCAGTTGACATTCAGCACCGTCCTTCTCAAATGGCAAGCTGAATTTTCATGAAAATTGTTCTATGGCAAATTGTAAGAGAATAGAGGGAAAAATAGGACGAGTGAAGGAGGCAGGGAAAACGGAAATCGCTCCAGGAAAGGGATAAGCTACTGTGGTATTGAAGACTACACAGTCTTTCAGAAATTCTGAAAGCGGAGACTTTCAGATGCTGAAATTCTGTTCTGCAGATAAATCTCAGACACATGGAATACACGTGGCCTTGCGTGAAACAAAAATTGGTGCATTACAGATGGAACCTGAAACTCTACATGAGATTTGTAGTGGCTTTGGTCCATGTGGACCCCTCTCCATCCACATGGCTGATAAAGTCAACTGTGGGGCCAGTTTACTTAGGGTGCTATCCTAACCTGGTGTTGCACCAGCACAGTGCTCTTGTGCCAGACCAGCACTGTCGCAAACATGCCATAAGACACGTCCATGCTACGGCCTTGGTTGCTGGGCCGGAGCAAGCAGCAGCACTGGTGCACATGTGCAGAGGCAGATCTAAGGGAGGGCAAAGCTCTAAGTTCTGCAAGAAGCCTTACCTTGCAGTGGAAATCACTCCTCCCCTGCACCGTTTTAGCCAATCCTCACAGGGAAGAGCAACATCTTGGCATTGCTTACTGGCTACAGCAGCAAGGGAGAGGAGGGATTTACATGACAGGGTAAGGCTTCTTGCAACACTTAGAGCTTTGCCCTCCCTGTAGATCTGCCTCTGCACATGTGCCACTGTGCCATCCATGTGCCTGCTTAGCTCTGCTTGCTGACATATTTTTCTCAAATAAGTGAATGGAAGCTCCTGTACAAATTGGGACTCCATGCAGTACTGGGACAGCTCCTTTATAAGAAAAGGCTACAGGCTTGTCAATCTAGAACAGAGGTCCCCAAACTTTTTTGTCCTGTGGACCACTTTCCGAATTATTTTTTTGCCGTAGACCCCCTGCCTGCCTAATATTAAATTTTCCTAAACTTTATGTCATCAGATGTGTTTTTCACAGCTGACACAGTGCTGTTCACTTTGATAGGGCTTTGTAAAAAAAGAAAACGAACTTAAATTTTTTATTCAGACCTTTATTGAAACAATTAAATTAAAAATTTAAAAATCCTATAATTGCCTAATTTAACATGTCTGTGCAACCCCCCACAGTTTTCAATGAACATTGCAACCCTCCAGTTTGCAATAAATATTGCAACCCCCGCACCTGCCGTTTTCAATAAATATTTTAGCCTATCCCCTAGTTTTCAGTAAATATTGCAGCCTCCCAGTTTTTAGTAACTATTGCAGCCTCCCCACCCTTTAGTTTTCAATAAATATTGCAGCCCCCCCAGGCCCCTTTATTTCACTAACCTCTAGAAATATCTTCATCCTTGCTCTTCTTGCTTCTCCGCACGCTCTCTGCCTTCTGAATGACGCTGAGGCGACCTTGGGGTCACGCCAGCGTCATTCATATGGGAGGGAGGTGCTGCGGAGGAGACAAGCTCTCCGGCGGTACATTCCCTGTGGATCCCGGCACTGTGGCGCAAGTTTTTTTTTTTAACATGCGCCTTAGAGCCAGGATCCACAGGGAGTCCATGTAAGTAGGGTGATAGAGCTTCCTCTCCGTTACCCCCTCTGTTCAATTTGCAAGAATTATAATAACAAAGTCCAAAACTTATCGTACCTACTCATATAATTAATTATTTCAAATTTAAAATATCTTCTTAAAAAGTTTATGAAACGCCTGAAATAATGATTTTGATGGGTGGACCCCCATTTACATATCGTGGACCCCCAAATTTTTTTGTCGCTGACATGGACCCCCTGAAAGTCAAAATTGACCCCTGGGGGTCTATATAGACCACTTTGGGAACCATAGATCTAGAAGATTGTCCTGAGAGGGGACACAATTGAAGCATATAAAATTATGCTTGGGAAGGATAGAGAGAAGTTGTTTTCCCTCTCACACAGCACAAAGGCAGGGGACATCCACTAAAATTGAATTGGAAGAGACAAAAAGGAATATTTCTTTACCCAGTGCATAATTAATCTGTGGAACTCATTGCCACAGGAAGTGGTTATGGCACCTGGGCTGGATACCTTTAAGAGGGCATTGGACATGGTAGCCTCATGGTTTTGGAGGGAGGCATATCTGAATGCCAGATGCAAGGGATTGGCAATTGCCTGTGTGCTCCCAGAGGCATCTAATATCAGAGGCATCTGGATCACCTGTCTCTAATAGATACAGGAAGCTGAACTAGATGGGCCCTTCGCCTGATCCAGCAGGACTCTTTTTATGCTTGCTAATTTAGCTGCTTGCTGGCGTCTTTGCTACTCAATCAGCTTGCCTGACTTTCTGCTGATGAGGCTGTAGAAACTATTTAAGTCACTCAGATAACCACAGAACATATGGAAGCTCAGACACAGTAAGAACGCCCCCCCCTCAATCTTTCTGAAGACAGACTGCAAAGATGGTGAAGTGTATTTACATTTTCATTAAGATTACAATCTTTGGGCTGTGAATCACTAACACATTTGAAAGGAGATGGGAAATGGACCAAATTTTCCTAAATAGGCTGAAGTTGTCACAGATAAAATGTTGCAATATATTATAAAGAACAAAGCTGCTCTTTCAACATGTTTGGAATATCAGTGCAATAGCTCGCTGTACACAGTTATAACAAGGCTATAAGACCCATAGTCTATTAGCAGTTGACCATTTCAAGAGATATCAAGAGGAAAAATTCTTAAGGTCTACAACCTCAGTAAATCTACAGGTCTTAGATCCTCATACAAGATCCTCTGTACATTAACTCCAAAAGACTAATTATCAATATCAAGTTGCACTAATTCAAGCAATGGTCAAAATGAGCAAAATGTACAATGCCAGGATGACCTGCAGGCACTGAACAGTCTCACTGAAAGGTTTCAAAGGAGTGTTCAATATGCCTGGATATCCATGGATGGTATGCAACTCAACTCTTAACATTGCAGGTTTATTGGTCAATGTATATATTTTTGCACACTGTCCCAACTGCAGCCAGAGAAATGACCAACAGTTCTATACATTATGGCATCTCTGAAGGCAAATTTGTCTCAACAGCCTGACGGAAGATCATGCATAGAGTCTTGCATCGGGCTCGGGGCTCTTGTCTGGAATAAGTCAGGATACAGGTAGTACAGCTGGGCAAGGGGAAATTGCAAGAGATTGGCAAAGAAAAAAAAACCCAACGCCCAACCTGTGGACTACAAAAGAGGTACAGGTTCTGGTATGATGAAAAGTGGAGAGGCCAAGAAGTACGTTTCCTTCTACAACAAGCATGGGGCCAGCAGTGAACTCTAGCTAGAACTGTTTAAAATAGCTAGGGGTAGTGATGGGATCAGCTAACAACTCGGGGGAATGCTGGGTGGGCAACAGGAAGGCTGGGCGGGACTTCCGGGTGATTGATAGCCCGTCCGTCCGGGTCCGCCGCCTGCCCGCCCGCCGCACGGGCTGCCCTGGCCTCGGAGGGAGCGCCCGCTCACTGGAGGGGGATGGGTGGGGGCCCTCGGGTGCCAGGGCGCGCAGCGGCGGGGTGTGCCCCCTGGGGTCAGCCCGTGTGGCAGGCAGGCGGGTGGCGGACCCGGACAGGCGGGCTGTCAATCGCCCGGAAGTCCCGCCCAGCCTTCCTGCTGACCGCCCAGCGTTCCCCCGAGTCGTTAGCTGATCCCATCACTGGCTAGGGGGAAATTGGAGCTCAAGAAGCTCAAATGGCCTCAAGGCTGCATTCTAAGGCCCACAGTCCAGTCTTGCCTCCAATGCCTCACCTCTTCCCTTCATTTCACCTCCAACCTCTTTTGACCTTGGCTGGCTATGCAAGCCCCACTCCTTCCAATCAGTTGTCCCCCACCAAAGCTCAGCTGGCTCTATGAGCCCCAGTGAGAACATCATCCCCTGGCACCTTGGAGCTGACCAAGGTGACCCCATGTGGTACGTGCTCATCTGTGGGATGTCACAGATATTCACACCAATAGCAATCAAACTCAATCTCTTGTTAAATATATTCAGGTACTCCTACAGGTTGAATACCCCTTATGTGGACTGCTTGGGAGAGGAAGGTGTCTGGATTTTGGATTTGTCTGGATTTTGGAATAATTTCATAAATAGAGTAAGAAATGCTTCCTCTTGCTCTGTCACCATTTGGGTGACTGATGGCCTCTGACATTTTTCAACAATGGCGTACACCACAGAGCAGAGAAAAGAACTTCCAGCCTGCATGTGACAATGCGCACAAGACCTTCTAGTGTTCAAACTACAGAAAGTTTAAACAAAAATCTTGGACAAAAGTGTCTGGATTTTGGATGTCCAGATAAGGGATCATCTACCTGTATTTGGTCAATCTAAAAAAACCATGAACACATACAGATTGATATGTCTTTGGACACACCGATACGATCTTCCTGAATCAGATTCTGGACACAAAAGAGAACACCACAGATTATGACTCAAAGTAACTAGGAAATCCACTAATCCAAGGTTGGTGTCAACTTCTCCAGTTGGAAGGGTCCACACAACCACTTGATCTTACAAACAAACAAACAAACAAACAAACTCTGAACATTATCCATAATGACACACAACTTATAAAAATGCTGCTGCTTTAGCATTTTACCTTGAAAATATTCATGTGGATGACATGAATCCCTTTCCTGGAGTGACAGTCTATGTGGATGACATGACAACCAAAATGTCATAAAACCCCCAACGATTAAAGCAAAAGAAACTTACGTGAACTGGATCCAAGATTTTGACGGCTGCCTTGCTCCCATTTTTCTTGTTGAACACCTTGAAAACTTTGCCATATGTTCCTTTGCCAATTGTCTCAATTATTTCCCAGGTATCCGAAGGATCAGGAAAGCTATCAAATATTATTGTTTTGCCAGCTGAGGGAAGCATTGCAAATACGGAACCCTGCAAATAAAAGCAAAGTGCTCTGCTTTGAAACCATCGTTATTAACAAACGTGTGTCCTAAATACAGATGAAATGGAACAGACAATTGTATGTACAGATCATTTTTCTTGCTACGAGCATATAAAAGTCTGTCCCTATAGTCTATTTTACATTATAAGCTCCTTGGGGCTGGAAGCGGCTTATTTTGCTTACAGCACAATACTATGTGGGTCTACTCAGAAGTAAGTCCCTTTTTGTTCAACATAAAGCTCCTCCCCGTGCGCCGAGCCCAGTGATGTCATGCAGGGGGTACGCGGGGGTACGCGAGTACCGGTTTCTAGGATTACGGCTGGCCTCGCCCATTCGCCCGCCCACTCATCGACTCCGCCCCCTGCAACGTTTGAATTTCCTGCACGTTTGAGCTGCCTGCACATTCTCAGAGCCAGGCAGGCAGGCAGGCAGCAAGCGGAGCCTTGCCTTGCCTTGCCACTGAAAAATGAGCTGCCCTGGGTTTTTGGAACTGTTGAGTCACTTTAACATGATGCCAGGCCTCCTTAACATGTTCTGGGGCTGCTGTGGAATACTGTTGCAACTGTTGGATCAGTTTAAAATTGTCTGAGGCCTCAAAAAGGGCTTTTTTCATGTCACTTCCTGCCACGACATCACTTCCGGCTTATGATGTCACTTCCGGTGGGCGGGTCCCGACACGTGCCAATCAAAAGTGAGTACCTGTTGTTAAATCATTTAGATGACACCACTGGCCGAGCCTCCAACTATTCAGAGTGATACAGTGTGGTCTCCCTGCTAGGGCGATGCCCTGGCAGGCTGTTTGGGAACCACTAGTGTTCCATAGCGTTTAGATGTAAAACAGGCCGTCCTAAACTCACATCTCTCCTCTCCTCTCCTCACTAATGGTCCAATCCTAGCCTGGGCCAGCACCGGTCTCGTAGGCACTCCTAGGGAGTCATCCCGGGGTGGGGAAAGGGTGAGTGATGAAGGGGCAAAACTGGGCAGAAGGGGGGCAGTTCAGGCCCAGGAGGGGGTGGAGATGGCAAAGGAGGCCTCCACTAGACCCTAACCCTATCCCAAGCCTGAAAGCCCTACACAGGGCTACTTGTTTCTATGCCAGCATTTCAGCTGGTCCAGATCCAAATAGCCCTGTTAGGTAGGCTGGGGCTTGACAAAAGGTAAGGGAACTAATGACAAAAGGTAAGGGAACTAACCAATGGGGTCATCCTACCGGTACGCTGGGTGGGACATCCGGGTGATCAGCAGCCCGCCCGTCGCGTATCGCAGCATTACACCATTTGCGTAACGTATGCAAGCGGCGTAACTGGTTATGCAAACGGCGTAACACTGCGGTACGTGACGGGCGGGCTGCTGATCACCCGGATGTCCCGCCCAGCGTACTGGTAGGATGACACCACTGGAACTAACCTTGAGGAGACCTCTGGCTGCCTCCTTGCTCCCATGGGATACAGCAATGGCTGTTCTGGCACCACTGTACCACGGCATGGGCAGCCCTGTTTGGACTGGGCTGTAACTGGCCTTAGCCAAGAAAGGCCAAGCAATCATTGCTATGGCAATGTAGCTCCGAGGTAAGGGAACAAACATTTCCTTACCTTGAGGAGGCCTCAATGACTGCCGCCTAGCTGCAGGATGTAGAACATGCCCCATTGGAATAGCTATGTCAATGATGGTTAAGATTTGGTCCTAAACCTCGTGGAACTTCAGTCCCTGCCTTGCTGTAAAAGGAGGCTAAGAACACTGACCTAAATAACAGCATTGTTTTGAAGGTTGTGCTGAATACTCTATAAATGCCAAAAATTGTACAAATGTGCAATATAGAAAGTTTGCTATCATTTGCTCTCCAGGGGTCTATTGCCGACAAGCTGTAGGTACAAGTTAATAATCAGGGAACACAATCTTGTTCTGTGCATCTTAGTGGCACTCAATTAAAAACACGCTGTAAGAAATAAAGTGCAATTTTTCAACAAGTGGATGCCTAATCAATATGCGTGAGGAGCAAGCTTGGTCCAGAAGTTTAAGCACCTTTTAATGCTCCTATTACAAGTCAATGAACATTTACAATGCCATAAAAATCAATTCAGTATTACATTTGTGAAAGTCACTTCATCGGAACTGATAATAAAGCGTTAGAGACCAAAGAACTGGGTCACCAGTAACCCAAGGATTGCTGGCTTTACCTGCTACTGATAGCCAAGTTAGAAATTAAGGCAGAGTATTGGATAACATGGCCCAGAAAAGGAAAGGCCCCTATATTAGATAAACTTACATAGCCAACTGAACATATAAAATGATCACTCTCAGCAAAGTGAGTTAAGTGGGAGCAATATCTAGAGGGGGAATCTAAACAAGGTAGGTTAACAGAAGTGCTGCAATTATTTAAGATGATACCGTTTTCAATTTACAGTGGGGGGGAGTCCAAAGATTGAGTGTGCGTGCGTGCGTGCGTGGTGTTGCCAATGATGGGGCGCAGCAACTGAAATACTAAAACTATATTCCTAAGCATGCTTATTTGGAAGCAGTTTTCCAATGAGATTCAAAAGGCAATGCAATCCTATACACATCAACTCAGTAGCAAGAAGAGCCCCACTGGATCAGGCCAAAGGACCATCTAGTCCAGCTTCCTGTATCTCACAGTGGCCCAACCGATGCCACAGGAAGCCGTCAAGACAACAAGATATCTATATCCTGTTGCCACTCCACTGAGATTTACTGCATCTTATATCCTGCGGCCATGCCAATGAGATATCTGTATCCTGCGGCCACACCAATGAGGTAAATATGGGCAGGATTGCAGCCTTAGGGCCATTTCCTAGAACAGGAATGCTCAAAATGGTGGGTTGCGACCCACCATAGAGAGCCAGAACGGGGCCATTTCCCCTTAAGGGGAGTGGCTTAACCCAGGAGCTTTGGGGCTTACCCCTCTAGGGGCATCCTTGATACTCCAAATCACCCCAAATTGCAACTGGAGGGCACTTCCAGTTTCTGCGCAAAAACCGCTCCAATTGCAAAACAATCCAAGTGCGCTCCAATTGCAAAACAAAGTAATTTGGAGCATTGGGGAGGCCCACAGAAGGGGCTGCAGGCAGTAATGCTATCTAGCCAGTACGCTGGGCGGGAGTTTCGTTTGAGTGGCAGCCCGCCCATTGCGTAACACTGTGTTCCGCCGCCGCCGCGGGTGGGGCAGCGGGTGGAGCGGCGGCGGAACACAGCGTTACGCGACAGGTGGGCTGCTGCTCAAACTCCCGCCCAGCGTACCCGCTAGATAGCATTACTGGCTGCAGGTGTCGAAGACCCCTTCCAAGCCCAGCACAACCCCCAAGGTGAGTCCCAAAGCCCCTGGGTGCCTGCTGTGCCATAATCACTGTGGCGCTATCAGGACACCCTCCCCAGTCCCCACCCCTGCCAAGACTTACAGCAGCTTCAACATCTAAGTAGGACTTTGAGGACCATTATCCTAGATGGTTTAAGCCATGGAAGCAATGTTCATTATAGCTGCCCATTTTGCAAGCGGTAGGGCAGGGCAAAAATTGCACATTATTGACTCCTGGTTCTCAGTGTGTAGATATGCATTAAATAACCACCCTTGAAATAATGGACATATGGCCACATGTGGGAAATAACGGAACATAGAACAGAACATCATATGGATAGTACTTAGTATATGTCCTCTGTATTGGACAATACAGAACACAGAAGCTACTATATTGTGAAGTAGCCAATAGTGAGTGAATATGCTCAGAAAGGTTCTCATAGTCAAAGTGATGGTTTTCCGAGTAGCAATGTATGGCTGTGAGAGCTGGACCATACGAAAGGCAGAACGCCGAAGAATAGATGCTTTTGAATTATGGTGTTGGAGAAGACTCTTGAGAATCCCCTGGACTGCAAGGAGATCCCATCGGTCAATCCTCCAGGAAGTCAAGCCTGATTGCTCCCTGGAAGGACAAATCCTGAAGCTGAAGCTCAAATACGTTGGCCACCTCATGAGAAGAGAGGACTCTTTAGAAAAGACCCTCATGCTGGGAAAGATGGAAGGGAAAAGGAGAAGGGGGCAGCAGAGGATGAGATGGTTAGATAGTGTCACCGAAGCGATGAACATGAAATTGGGCGAGCTCCAGAAGCTAGTGGAGGACAGGGAGGCCTGGCGTGCTGTGGTCGAGTTAGTGACTGAACAACAACAACAAATGCTCAGAACTGGGTCTGAAATTCCATTAGGTTTTTAAATATATCACATCTGTGTTTCCAGTTAGACATTTTGGGAGTTTTACAAAATGCAGCATGGGTATGTCAGTAAAAATAGGCAGAGGTTTCTGTCTATTAAGAGTCCAATCCGAATGGGCTGTAGCATTGGTCCTGCCCCCCAGAGCTGGGTATTGTAAACATGCTGTAATGCACACTTATGACACCTGGAGAGGAGGAAGCATCAGTGCTGGGCCTCAGCACTGCCTCCTGTTGCCAGCAAGCCTCTTTGAAGTGTGGGGAGGTGGCGGAACTGGGAGGGGGGAGGATCGGCGGGGGGGGGGGAGGGAAGAGACCACAGCAGTCTCTGCCACCATATCCTATCCTCTCTCCCAAGCTGGGCAATTTGACATGGGCCTCCTCAACTCTTTGCCTACTCAATAGTGGGTGCAGAGTCAAGGAGACCCATTGGCACTGCAGCGGTGTTATCCAGGGTATGGGAGCAGTGACTTCCTTACCCTGAGGTAGCCTCAGCATCCGTAGGATCTAGTGGTCACCGTTTTGGCATTGATGGAGGCAACGGCAGTTTAGGATTGGGCTACTGGAGACTAATAATATTGTAGCTCTGGAATTTAATTCATCCCGATATAAAGTGAAGATGTTATAGCTGCACAGTAATGAAAGTTAATTAAAGTTAGTAAAGAGCACTTAAGATTCCTAAAAATAAATAAAATGTTCAGGAAAGGATCCTTTTGGGACTGCAACTAGTAATCTCCATTGCAGCTACAACCAATTACAACTAGTTGATAACTGGGAAGTTAAGACAGTAAGGAAAGCCAGGTTCTGCAAAACAAGTCATCTGTTGTGCTAAATTATAAGGCAAGCTCAAAGGAGCCACTGCAGTTATAACTGCTGGATGATCAATGATCAAAATTAGCTTGTTTCCTTTTAGCCACCGAAAAGAAATTAGATAATTGTATTTTTTTTTTTGCTTTCCTAGAAAATGGTCTTTTAAAAAAAGTATTCTTCCCCCCCTTCCCTAAATAGCCCAGTCAGATCCTAAATTAATCCTTCCTACAGTAGAGAATGATCATAGGGGAACAGCAGCTGTTCAACAATCTCAGTTGTGGCTTAAAAAAAATCCTACTTCCATTCACTAAGTTTGACACATGATCCGTCCCCAATGTCAAGGCTTTTGCTCTAACACTCTCTTTACACACACACCACACACACAAGACACAGTTAGAATGGATGCAAATATATTTGGGATGCCAACTTAAGGCTTTCGTCCCATTCACACAATTGATTGGACGGAAGTGTTAACAGCACAATCCTACGCACGTTTCCATTGCCTTCAATGGAACTTCTTCCCAGATAAGAATGCCCAAGACTTCTGGCTGGCACGCAAGTCCTCTCGAACATTAGTAGAGGACCAGACAGTGGCGTCGCTACGGGGGGCGCGGAGCTCTAAGTTTTGCAAGGAGCGTCGTTACCTTGCCGTGGAAATCGCTCCTTTTCTGCGCCACTTTAGCCACGGCTCAGTGGGAAAAGCAACGTCTTGGCATAGCTTACTGGCTGCAGCGGCAAGGGAGAGGAGCGATTTCCACGGGAGGGTAAGGCTCTTTGCAAAACCTAGTGCTCCGCCCTCCCTATAGGGACGCCACTAGGACCAGGAGACACAAATCCCCACTACACTGACATCATCGGCTGGTTTATTTATTCTTTCGCACGTGTATTTGGGAACGCCGGGCTAATTTCAGCACGTGCAGTCCGATCCCACAGAGACCTCCTCTAAAGTCCCATCGCGGTCGCTGAAGTTTACTCCTAAATGGTAAGTGTGTACCACGCGGCCGTCTCCATCCAGGGGCAGAGAGGTACAGCAGGATCTTCACGTTACCCGTTGTCTAGACCCGCAGCGCAGAAATTGCCGCTCGGCCGCTTAGCCTTTAAGCACGTGCGAATCGATCAAGCCGTTTCTGACCTTTGCCAGCCACGCGGGAGACCGAATTGCGCCCCGCTCCTCAACAAGCATGAATCGCAGCCCTTCCTTCCGCCCGATCCATCCTACACGCCACCCTTCCGAGGTCCACAGGCGCTCACCTACCTGGCCTGATGCAGGGACTCAGCGAGAGATGCGTGCAGCTCTCCCCGGGCCCCTGGAGAACAGTCCGGGCGTGGTTGAGGCGGGGGAGGAGCTGCCGCCGTTGTCCCTTACTCGTAATTTTGGGCAGCGACTCCAAGGCCCTGTTGCATTCAACAGTGGACGATGAAGTTGCTCCGGAGCAAACAGACTTCCACGGATCTCACCACTAGGCGCCTGATCCCCCTGTCAGCCAGCAGTGAATTGTCTCCCCCGCGGGGGGGGTCAATGGAAGGTCAGCGCCACATTTTCTTGCACCCTCCCGGTTAATTTCCAGGATTCCAAAATAGGACACGCCTCCTGGCTCCCTCCTTCCAACGAAGCGTGCAACAGATCGGTGCTTCTCTCTTCTATTCCCCCACCCCGCTTTCGCAGCCGCTCCCTTCTTTCCTGGGCTGTATGGCAGCCACCTGCTGTTAGGAGAGAGACAGGCGCGCCCGAAAGCCGCTTTGCGTTTAACAGCCGCGGGGCTCCTCCCCGCTTAGCGCTTCTTTTTCCATAGACGTGAAAAGGCAGGTGTCGTCGTCGTCGTCGTCTGCAGCAGAGAAAAACGCTGGAAAGATCTTCTCGCTCCACTGATGCTTGCTGAGCCCCAGAATAGCTTCAAAGCAGAAATAAAGGAAAAGCCAGACCTTGAGGCTGCGATCCTAGCCTTACCTGCCTGACATAGGTAGCTATTACAGTTTTTCCACATATTATTTTTTATAAATTTATTTTATTTTATAAAATTCTAGGATTTTATAATAATCCTAGTTCTCTTTGAAAGAAACAGAGGTTTGTGATCTGTGAAATCCCATTGAATGGGCAGTCTGGCTCAGGAGGCTGTTCAAAAGGAGGAATATTTTGTACGTGGACCATGGATTTCAATTTATTTATCTGACGAATTTATATCCTGCCTTTCCCATGCTGAAGCAAATACCCAAGGTGGCTTACATGGGTAGGCTAGTCTAAACCACCATTATTCAATCACTTGTTTGTTTGTTTTTAAACAAATATACCGTGTTCTGTGATTCACCAAATCCTCAGTCCCAGATATACCCTTCACACTGTGGTTCTCTCCTTTGGCTGCGTGCCATCGAGCTTCACCCAAAATATTTTTGAGCACCCAGAATATCCTCAGGCTTTGAACAAAATGGCATCAAATGAAATAAATGACCAAAAAAAAAAAAATTCCTCGTAGGACTGAGCCAGTGGAAAACACCACTGAGGAGAAATCAAAGTGGCCTCCACTTTGAAACAGTTTGGATCCTATATTCATGTTGGATGTGGTGGGATGCTTTGACGATTTAACACTGTGAGGAGTAACCAGAAGACTGAGAGCACTTTCACAATTTAAGGTGATTCCAGCAATGGCCCTTGCATGAACTTTGTGCGCAAGAATAGACTGCCCTAGCATCTAAATGGATTTTCCTCTCACAACAAACTACCAGGGCGGAGGTGGTTGGTATGGAAACTTGCCTTCATAGAAACCTTTATAGGCTGCAAACTCCAACCGGAAATGAACTCAGTGCTTGAACAGTAGTGGTGGCTGTGCAATTGAGGGGCTTCCTGTTCCCTGAAAGTTCAGAGACGTTGCTTTTGATTTCTGCGTCTTAAAACTGAAGGCACAGAAATCTGTCCATGGTTTCTGCATGTCAGGTACAATGAAGAAGAAGTTAAGATCTGCTGTTTGTTGTGTGGCCATTGAAGGTGTAGCTACCTGTCCAGAAGAAAGTTGGCAACCCTAAATAAAATATGAGGCTGAGTAATGAGCGTTGCCATTAAATTGTTCGACCATGGGCTCCTTTTCCATACAACCTGATGCAAATCTGAAGCCCTTGACTGCCACATCCAGTGGTCCATCCACAAGTAATGCCTTATTCCAGGACCCTTCACTAATCTCGAGAGGATATTCCAAAGATAGCCATCTGGGGATTTGTCTTTGTCTTCTTTTCTATCCAATTAGGGAGTGCAACAAACAGTCACACAAACAACTTTATGTTTTCTGAAGGGACTCTGCCTAAAGGGATATCTTAAGCCTAAAAGGATATGACAGGACAGTAAAAGTTATGTCACCTCTGTGCCCGTTTGTTTTAGGAATCAGGGTGCAATCCTAACTTAGAGTTAGGCTGGCAAAGTTTGGCTGGCACAAGGGTCATCATAAAGTGTGTTTGGACC
>JAJKFI010033825.1:0-59628 GCA_029204185.1 Lerista edwardsae
GATTGATTGATTGATTGATTGATTGATTGATTGATTGATTGATTGATTGATTGATTGATTGATTGATTGATTGATTGACCAAGGCCTCACTTAAGGGCGGTGAACAGGAAGTAACTCCTCTAGACTGCTGGAAGAACAGGAACAAAAAACCTAGCAAGATGGCAAAGTGCACATTAAGTAGCATTCCTGTATTTACTTACTTTTTAAAAAATATCCAGGCATATGCCTTTTAGTCTAAATGAATGGGAAGGAAGAGACAAAAGAGCACAGAAAATAGGATATCATTGCACAAACAACCATCTCACAGATGGAAAGGTGCAGAGCACGGGATGGGGGGAATAAATGTAAAGTATATAACAGAGCAGGAAGGTCCAACTATCGACAGCCAGAGGCCACATAACCCTTGTGTGATCTCCAGCTGTGACGATCCAGAAGTAATTGGTGACATGATGACTGAAAAACTTCTGAAACAAGAAGAGGTGGGGGCTGTGGTTGGGCTTTTGGGGGTCACTAAAAGGAGCCAAGGGGGTGCATGCAGCCCATGAGCTGCAAATTGGACCACCCTGTAATAGAGTAACTTGATTAAGAAGATACATACATGCTACTTTACACGATGATGATGATCTGGATTTAAAAGGTCATGCAAGTTTCATTTGCACACCAGCGCTCCAAATCCCTTTGTTTGATCAAAGCCTCCTGTGACACCCAGAAATCTGTTTCTGAAATTTGTGGAACTCTGGAATCAGAGTCTGATTCAACACGGTGAGAAAAAACGCTCAGGTAGCTCTGCTGCAACACAGAAGGGCTCAACTGCCTAAATGACTCTTTCAACCCTGTTCCAGCTGCAACACATCAGACAATGTAATGGCACAACCTGGTGAAAGGAACCCATTTTATTGCAAAAGGCACATGAGTAGTATTTTAATCCTGAACTGTTTTAATTGCCAGCCATCTTGGTGCCATTATGGCTGAAAGGCAGTCTATAAATGTACGTAAATAATAAATTCTACAGTGCTTGTTTAAAATCCCTATGCCTAAACAGCATTACAGTATTTTTGCACGATGTTGTCATGTATATGCACAAACATGCCCACATGAACCATGTGCCCATTGTAACTCTTAAGCCAAGGGATTGACGGAACAGCTGTCTGGATTGCTTGCCCCTGTCAAGTTAAGAAGACAGCTCATGCCATTGGGATGCTAATGGTCATGTGCCAGGACATATGTCATTGCAACCTTCATATCCAAACATGGGCAGTTCAGAACAGTGATACACTGTACTCTTGGAACAGCAACTGGCTGATTTCATACAGTAGAACACAATATGATCAAGGCACTCAGCAGTTGATTAATGCAGAAGAGATTATTTGCAATTGCTTTCCTTGTACAAAATATGCCAAAGGCATTTTGTAAGGTATTCTAACTGAAAGTTGGCCTCAACTGATCAATATCTCTTTGAAGACTATTGAAACTTGGTCAGTAACATTTTGTACCTTTAGGTCTCTCTAGCAACACAGATTTACATCACCTTCCTAATGGACTGTGTCACAGTGCCTTCAGCCTGCTGACGGTTTTGCCTGTGTTCAAGAAGTGGGCTAAGTACAAAAAGGTACCTTGGACGTCGCACAATCACTGTGGAGTGTCCTAAAAAGGGCAACAGGGTGCATGCATGGGGTGCATAGAGTAACTTGATTAAGAAGATACATACATGCTACTTTGTGCACGATGATGATGATTTGGATTCAAAAGGCCATGCAGCAAGTTTCATTTGCACCGCAGCGCCTCCAAATCTTTGTTTTATCAGAGCCTCCTGTTCTGTAATGCTGAACAGAACCAGCATTAAGGAACTGGCAGGTCATTAACATTCACAAGCAAACATGTTTGCAGTGACAAAAATTGTAAAGGGAAGACAATGTTCTTTAAGTGCATGATGTACACTTCAGAGCCAGGATGGCACACGTTTCCCCTTCACATATTTTATGTATTCAGCATGGCAAATGACACACTGTATAAATTCAAATCGACTCATCCTTTAGAAAGTTCACATTTACAAAAGTATTTTATGATAATCCTTCACTTCTTATTCTCAATCTCTACCATAGTTTCATCCTTCACAAAATTCTGTTTTCCTCAAATTCAGTCTTCAACTTTAGACTGCCTGCTACAAGCACATGGTTAAGGATCATGGATTTGGGAGGGATTCAGAGCGCAATCTTAACCTGGACTTATGCCGGCACAGTCAGGCCAGCAAAGTTTGGCTGGTGCAAGGGACACCATAAAGTATGCTTGAACCACTCTCGGAGTCAGAGAGGCCAGCACAAAGATGTGCACCATCCTCCTGACTTTGAGAGTGGTCCAAACGCACTTTACAGTAGCCCTTGTGCCAGCCAAACTTTGCTGACTCATTGTTGACTCATGTCCAGTTTATTGGCCACTGCAACCCCTAATAAGCCTCTTTTGAAGGCTCTGCTTCTCGAATCTTATATCTGTGCACTTGTTTCCAAGTTTCCATGTGCAATCATTCACATTTGTCTTTGGTGATTGCAAACAACAACAAAATCTCCCTAATCCTCCAGGTATTTAAAATGTATGTTTAATCTAGAGTTCTAGCACTTCCTCCTAATTTCTATCATACTCAAAATTTGTCCACATCATCCAAGATACTGACCACCACCATATCTAATACTGCTGAATATCACTGCACCTCTTGCCAATCTTTCCTACAGAAGTTCACCAGCAAGGACAAATATGGGGCTTTGCTCCCCTCCCCAGGAAAGAACATATGTTGAGGATTTCCGCCATAAATAAATCTGTGATTCCTGAAACTGGCACAAAAATTCAGATAATCGTTCTTGCATTTGTCTTCCCAACCACAGAGTGCGAAGTCAAAAAGGGAAGTAGTCCCTACTCCTCATAACTAATATGAACAGTTACGGTTCAGTGAAAACAGTAATTTAACGGCTTGATGAGCAAAGCGAGTAGGCAGTAATGTTCTTAAGTGAAATGGCTTACCACCACTAAATATGTGGTAAGGCTTCTTAGATGCGGTCAAGTGTTCCTTCGCGGTTACTTCATATTGTGTCACTGACTCAAGCCTATTGAGTATCCATAACCACCAAGGGGTGAGATACTGTCTGCATTAGCAAGGACATATGGGACCAGTGACCCAAAATACAAGAGCAACTGAACGGGGAGCAAACTATAAGAGTACAGTTACTCGATCAAGAAAACGGATGTACAACAAGACAGGGAAGCAACTGTAAGCATCTAATTATGGACTTGGCAGGATTGAACTGATGTGTGTTTACCACACTATGCAGCATAGTCGCATGCAATGATAGTGTGAAATTGCATTACTCAGCCAAGATATTTCAATCTTGATCAGACGGAAGGAAGAGAGAGATGAGGTCACAAGTGAGAAGATGATGTTAATCCAAAACCATGCCACATGCCAGTAAAGTCAACTGGGGACGGAGGTGGGCAGTGACACTTTTCAGAAAGTGTGGCAAAATCATATTAAGCCATATTCTTCAGTTTAATCTTTGGAAAGAAACATCTTTTCTTGTAGGTGTGTGACACTGGATTATTGGGTGAATGCAAAGACTTGCTACAGTCCATCCAGTATTTTATAACTTAGCAAGGTTTCCTAGATCTCCGATCCATGTGCCAACTGATGGCGCATATCTAAGATAACTTGGGGAGCCATTCAGTACAAAAGCCACATAAAGCTGTTGTGCTACAAAATTGCAAAGTTCATTTCCATCTGGGACAGGAATCATCCCATTTTAAATGCAGGAATTCTAATTTTAGATTGGGATACAAAAGGCAAAGATGCACACAGGTACTTACTAATTGCACCTGTAAAGGTTGGCTGTGTAAGGTCTTTTGGCACCTTTCTGTAGATGTCAAACCTGTAAGAAAACAAAAACAAATGCTATAAAACATGTGACATATTCCGAGAACAGAGTGCTAAATGATGCTGAGGAATTTTCCATTAAGGTTTCCAAAAACATCATTTTTCATTTTACACTAGAGTGTAAAAAAAAAATTCTCTTCATTCAGTTATATAAGTGATCTACTTTTTATGATTACTATTAGCTAAAGGTCAGTTAAGTTAGAAGGGTGGGGCAAGGGAAAGAAAAAGGAAGAATCTCAGCTCTTTCTCCTACCTCTCATTCCCACTTACCAATCAGTCCTAACTTGGGTCCCATTTCTGAATGAACAACACAAGAGGCAGCATGCCTTTGTTTGGGTTGTAACACTTTAGACTGCAGGTGAGCAGCTCATATGACAATACATGCGCGCGCACACACACACACATCCCCCAAAGAATTCTCTATACATAGAAAACCCGCAGGTCAGGGTCCTAGAAGTTTTTTTCTAGAATTATTGCAGCAGAAAAGGCATCATTTCATTTGTTGTGGTCAAGTTGTCCACTTAACGTGTGTAAACAGATGGAGCCCAGGCTGTACCAGACAAGATCTTTATAAAAAGGTGGCCAATATGCCCTCAAGGAGCAGCTATAGTTACTTTTTACAAAATTGTTGATTACCCAAGTCATGAAACAAGTGAGTTTTGGGGCTTTTTTCCAGGTCAGAAACTAACATCTCTAAATTGAGCACAGATGCTAAACCTAGGTTTGTCACCATCCCATCTGAGGTTGCCATAAGTGAGTCACTGATGCCATGTAAGAAGAAGGCCCTTCTTCCAAAAAGAGGGTACAAAGACAGCTTCTGACACACTCTGCTTAAACACAAAGACAGGTTTGAAAAGCTGTGCATCAAGCCGTTTCTCTCCTCCTTCCCAGAAGGGAGAAATAACAGCCACACACTGCCTCTAGGAAGCAGTCCTCAGGACCAGACTGTGAGCATGAAAGCCAGCTCGCCCACCCTCCCTTCCTTCCAGACTTAGCAGTACAGCCTCCAAAAGTGAATGGAAGAAATAATTCCACATGCACCCTGCAGAATGAAATCCTCTATAACACCATATTAAACTGTGGCCTGGAAGCTGCATAAGAGGTCTTTTGTCTTCCAGCCTTAGCACTCATAGATCCAAGTCTGGAAAGAAACAGCCCCATGTGAATGCTCCAGAAGGCAGAACAGCTGCAAGAGCAACACTAATGACAGATGTATATCTCAGTTCCTGCCTCCTGGCACAAGAGATTGGGGAGGGGACAGTATAGGAGGAAGGGGAACTAACATGGAAGCCCACTAACATGGGGAGGGAACACCCCCAGAATTGTTCTTTGCAAGGTAGCTTTAAAATTTAACTGTTCTTCATAGAGAGTATCTTAGCTAAGAGATCTACTATTTAAGAGATCCTCTTAAATTTTCAGCTACCGTTTTACAACAGGAAACTCAATGAAATATCATTAGTCAAAATAAGATGGTTTCAGGAAAAAGACATTAGCATATGGGCAGATCACTGAGAATCATTCTAATTTGGTTAAGTCCTACATAGTGTGTTATGGCCATCATCACATAAACAATTCAGGAATCCCATCTTTCAGAAATCTCACATCCCAGCCTTTGCATCTTCTATGTCTTGAACTGCTACAGATCTCTATACAGGTAATCATGCTGTATTCTGTGATGTAAATATAATGTGGGAAAAGTTAATACTTGTAGTTGTTTGCGATCCAGACATTCCATGTCAAAGCAGAACAACTTTCACACAACAGGTTTTTTGCAGGGGCGGGATTAAGATATGGGGAGCATCTTCACCACTGTGCATGAACACGCCCTCGATGGTTTTTGATACTGTGGCTGACAAGGTGCTGCCAAACTCTCATGACACGCCTGCAGACCATTTGCGGCACACTGGTTGAAAATTGCTGGTGTAAGCTCTTACTCTTTCTTGTACAGAAGTGCTGTTGCTATGTCGAGTCGTATTTTGGCTATGCAAATATCCTTCAATATAACCCAGAAGTTTTAGCAAATTTAAAACACAGCTGCTCACCTCTTTATATGTAATAAGAGACATGAACATATTCAGCCTGTTACATTTACCACTGGGATCTGCATCACTCAGAGACTGCCTCCCCCTATGTCAGTCCCCATGCGTAGCTCTGTTCAGATAACTGAGGACGTAGATTGTTCTCCTCCCAGGAAAGCATGAAGTTCCAATTCCTTGGCTGCTTTTAAAGAAGAAGTGCAAGATGCTGCTACTCTGACTTTGGGCTTTTCTGGTGTTCTGAATAGGCTGTGTGTGCGTTTTGTTGTGTCTATTATACTGCTTAAGTGGCATTCTATTCACTGCAAACTGCTCTGAACTTGGGGACAGGCAGCTTATAAACAGGGGTGCGGCTTTTGGGGTGATGTTTTTCCAAAATTTCTTGATTACAATAACAAGTTGTGGTGTCATATGTTTTTATTCAGATATTTTAACCCCCAAAAGCCAGTGTTTTGTGTTCAAGCATTTGGTTTGACAGGGACCTGCTGGAGATGCTTTAGGACAGGGGTCTTCAGACTTTTCAGTATGAGGATCACATTAGTTTACAGATTTTTGCAGGCCAAAAAAATCAATTTTATAAGTGAATGAGAGCGCAATCCTAACCTGGAGTTAGGCCAGTGCAGTTAGGCCAGCCAAATTTGGCTGGCACAAGGGACACTGAAACATATGTTTGAACAACTCTCAGAGTCAGAGAGGCCAGCACACAGACATGCACCATCCTCCCTGGCTCAGAGAGGTCACTGAGTGGTTCAAATGCTCTTTATGGTGGCCCTTGTGCCAGCCAAACTTTGCTGGCCTAACTGTGCTGGCCTAACTCCTGGTTAGGATTGCACCCTGAATGAAATAAACGAATTAATAAGTTTTATTTGGACCTTTTTTTATAATCAGAATGATTACAGAATGATATGATTCATAACAAAAGAGAAATGTGATGTTTACAAAGAAACAATATCATGCTTAAAGTAAAAAAATGATATACAATGAGTGAAAATGGCAAATATTTTAAGTTGCTGTGGGCTGGATACAATCTTGTGGTGGGCTGCACATTGCCTTCCAGGCCGTATTCTGGAGACCCCTGCTCTAGGACTTCCTGCTGTAGGCAGAAGGATGGACTAGATGACCTTTCAGGACCCTTCCAACTCTATGAAAATGCCCAGGGGCCATTCACAGTCCTCATTGGAACATATAATTAGGGTGACAACTTGGAAGCTTTTTACAGGAAGGTGGCTCCAAAC
The DNA here is from genome assembly GCA_029204185.1 of Lerista edwardsae. Classification (NCBI taxonomy): domain Eukaryota; kingdom Metazoa; phylum Chordata; class Lepidosauria; order Squamata; family Scincidae; genus Lerista; species Lerista edwardsae. The sequence goes on from JAJKFI010033825.1 coordinate 7,188, forward strand.
ACAGGACCCTTTTCTGAGATGTAGAGTCTTGAGTTCAAAAGCCCCTCTGTGTGAAGGAAGAGCTTACAGGTCCAAGAGCTTTCAGCCTTATGAAGTGGTACAGTTATCACGTAGGGCTGCTTACAAACAAATCACACACTCAAAGCCAGAAGTCCGTTCATGAAACCTTCACTACTCTAAGCGTGTAGCATTAGATGTTTTCCAAGCTATACATTTTTTTACAGCCCGATTCATTTTCCCACTCACACACATTTATAATATTACTGAACAAAATGGCCCATTTATGGACCCGCAGCTTCCCTGGGAACATCTGGAAAGCACTGTTTACATTCTTTCCACATAGACCACAGCAACAGCAGCCTATGATAAAGAGGCCCATAGCAGCTTATGACATCATGGCCTCACAGGCAGAGGAAATAGCTAAACTTCCTGCTCACAGCCCATTAAAACCTCAGTGCTGGCGGCGTCCCACTGAAATGACAATAATGCCTTGGCAAACCTAGCAAGGAGGAGAGAAAGAAGGGCTTTGGCATGCAACTAAATAATTGGAAACAGGAAATAGCTCTAAGCTGAAAGCAGTAAAAATAACACCATGGGTATACTATAAAAGGAAGTGTGTTCTTGGAGGGCGAGACAACCCATTGCAAGAGTTTTAAATATGCTATCAACATTGGGAAATGGGAGTGGAGGGGGTAGAGACCGGCTGGCTTTAAAAGAAAGATGACGCCTTCTCTGGGAACGTAACAGGTTCTTTTCACTTAAATCATCTTCGATGGCTAGCATCTGTGGAATGCCACTGGGAAACAAATTGGTTCAAATGAAAAAAGTATACGCATGCACATGATAAAATACAGAAAGGGCTGTCAAAAAGAAAAAAGAAAAAATGAGGATGAGCACCAAAATAAGTAGGGCACACAATTAAGCAGATTTATTGTTGTGTTTAACTCCTGGTCGTAACTGTTTATCTTAAACCCTTGCTAACTGGACAAAGACGCACCTTTTAAAGTGGTAGCTCTTTTATATTTAGCAGGGGAGAGAAATTGTCCCTTTTCGTCTCAGTACTGCATCTCTGTCGTCAGTTGCTGTTGCTCGTAGCTCCCTTCCATCTCCTTTACAGCATGAGCTCCTTTGGGATAGGGATCTGCCTCCCTTTGCTATGAAAACCACTTTGAGATCTTTTTTGTTGTTGTTGAAAAGCAGTATATAAATTGGGAGGGTCTGCCAAACATTACAGGCGGTTATGACTCTGTTGAAGTAGCTACTTGACCTGCCTTTAATTTTAATGTTTTTTTAAAAAAAAAATTAAGTGAGATTCCACAGCTACATCGTACCTGAGCTGAGATAATTAGATTCTAGGCATAATCTCACCATCGTAACCAACTTTCCAGCACCGGGGTAAGGGCAATGCAGCTCCGAGCTGAAGGAACAAGCATTCCCTTACCTTGAAGAAACCTCTGTGACTATTACTCCACTGCCGAATGCAGCACATACCCCATTGGTACACTGATGTCAGTGCTGAAAAGTTGGTTAGGATTGCGCCCTCAACCTTTAAAGTCTTTAGTGAATCATCCTAGTCGGTCACCTCAGAGACATGGAATTCCTTGGCCGATTAATAACATCCTCAAAGGAAATGTTAAACTCCAAAATCTTAAGGCTCTTTTCCTAAATCATGAAGTAAGCCTGTAATTAGTGGGCCTGAGAAAACATGATTAGGGGCACAATCCAAGGGCACCCTACAGCAGACACAAGCTGCTTGCATTGTCCCTGCAGTGTCGCAAAACTGCTGTAAAGCACTTTCATACCACCCCGAGGAGCGCAGAGCTGACACAAGCAGTTGTGCCAGCCCTGCAGCGCTGAAGCATGCCTCAGGTAAGCTTCTCCTGCACCAGTCAAGTTTGGCTCGCGCAGGGGCTATTCTGGGTGGGGGGAGGGAGGGTGAAATGGGGCGAGGGAGGGCAGTCCAGGGGCCCAGCCCGGGGAGGGGGATGGAGGCTGGATGCAACTCTCAGGTTGCATCCGAACGCCTGTCCCCAGGCCACATGGCACCCATTCAAGGCAGCATGGTGTGCTCAGACCTGTGCTCGCTATACAGCAGGAACAGATCCAAGGAGCCCATAGGGGTGGCTAGCGCCTGCTCCGGAACAAGGGCACAAATGTGCCCTTGCCCCGTGGAAGTTCTGCCTGCTCCCATTCTGCGTGGATACAGTGCAGGCACACTGGCCTGCCTGTTCCAGCACAGCTTAGAATTGCACCCTAGGACTGGTCCATAAGCTGCAATGACTGGTAAGCATACAATACAATAACAAACTCATTCATTTAGGGCAGCAGTTCTAATTTTGTTTTATGGTGGATGACTATACTGGTTTGCTTGTTCTTTGCCATTTCTTAACACCATTTCTTAAGTTACAGCTGTCGCAAAGAGGGCTGCTTGAAGGGCTTCCAAACAAGTCCTTCTACACACTAATGTAGTTATCCTGAATATGCAGGATAAAGTAGACCAAGTTACATTTTCTGGCTATTTGCACCACAGTTAGAAAGAGTCTATTGGGAGGTGGTTGATGCTGTTACAAGCACAGGAGCAAAGGGGCAAAACCTTATAATCAGCTGGAGAGAAGAGAGTAAGATGATGACAGTGAAGAATGGGGCCTGGGCTGGGCTAAGAAACACTTCAGCTTGTTAAATATCATATAATACTGCAGTTTACTCTCCATCACCCATTTCGAATCCCTGACCTCCTCCTGTTAATGAATTCAGAGGTATAACTTCATAACCTGTTCACTAGGGCCTACCTCTACCTCAAAATGGAGTTGTACAAGAAGGCCAGGAGTAATTTCAGAAATTAAAGGACATCTAAGCATTAAAGGACAGGGACGTGGTGGCGCAGCGGGTTAAACTGCTGCTGCTGGGCTTTCTGACCGGAAGGTTGGGAGTTCAAGACTGCGTGACGGAATGAGCTCCCATTGCTTGTCCCAGCTCCTGCCAACCTAGCAGTTTGAAAGCAACTAAATGCAAGTAGATAAATAGGTACCACTTCGGTGGGAAGGTAACGGCGTTCCGTGCACTACGGCGTAGAGTCATGCCGGCCACATGACCACGGAAGCTTGTCCTCGGACAAAACACCAGCTCTACAGGCTTAGAAACGGAGATGAGCACCGCCCCCTACAGTCAATCATGACTAGACCATTCGGTTGTGGGGAAACCTTTACCTTTAAGCATTCTGAATGCAGTGCGGCATTTCACTGCCTCTCAGAGCCATTTTCTCCTGTCCACATTCAACTGAATCATCCTAGTCAGTCACTGCAGAGGCATGAAATTCTTTGGCCACCTACACTCAGCACATTCTCAGATAAAACTTAGGCGTATGCAACGTGGATGGGAAGGAAAGATTTTAGACGCACGTCTACAAAAATGTGTCCTTGTTTGATGAATTGTGGAGGACAGGAGAAAAACACTGTTCAACAGAATAAGTTTAGACTATTGCTTTGAACCCACAGTTCCTCCCTGCCTCATATATCTCATCTTTGGGTTTTTTGCTACAAAATATCAAGAGAAACTTGAAGCACCAGCAAACATTGTGCCACAAGGATGAAAAAGAGGAGAGAACAATTTGCACCCATATCCTCCATTCTGCATGAACCACAGATAAAATAATTCAAATTTTTGGGTTCATTTTTCCATAAACTACATTTGGAGAAGAGAGAAGAACTTAAGTCTCAGTTTTTGCTTTATCCCTTCCTATCCATCTACTGGATTGGATACTTAGCCCATCTAACAAGGCTAAGTAGCCACTTTATACCAAGTCAAGCCCTCCGTCTCATTTCCCGATACTGACTGGCAGAGGCCTTCAAGGATTTCCAAACAGGAATTTTCCCTCTACCCTACTTGGAGATGTTGCGAATTGAACCTTACACCTTCTGCATGAGAAGCACATGCTCCACTATGGAGCTTCCTCAGTACAATATGTACCAAGAGGAACAATACCTGCAAGATTACAAAATAACTCATGGAAGCAGAGGTGCAATTTCTAATCCCAAAATGGAAAAATCATACACAGATACGTCAATAGCCAGTACCATTTACAATGTGTCAATAGGGCATCGTTCTCAGCTGGTGACATAGTCAACCTTGTCTGAAGTTTCTCCCACCAAAAAAAATCCCTATATACAGAAGGCGACCAGGGTCAGGTATAGGCTAGGCCAGAACTCTTGTGGTCAACATCTAATAGACTCTTTAGGACTGATGCAGCCATGCCATTGGTGCTTGCTCTGGATCCTGGAGTGGGGGAGAAGTCATGGATGCCTCCTGAAAGTAAAGGAACATTTGTTCCCTTACCTCGGGGCTGCATTAGCACTGGAAAGTTGGATAGGATTGGACCCTCAGTCACATAAGTCCTCAACTGAAGCATGAAGTGACACAATCCAGACATAGGTTTTCTACCTTATCTACTGTGATCTACTGTGATTACTGTATAAAACAAATGATACTGGCCAATGGCCAAGAAAATGCGGTTTTATTCCCTTTTACATATTAACCAATTTCTGATAGTAGCAAAACATTAAAATAAGAGGGGGGAAAACCATCAGCTAGGCATCAGTTAGGCAGCCTATAAACGTCTTCAAATGCGACAAAAAAAAAATTATAGCCAACATTTTGCAAGTTACCACATTGCTTGCTCTACAGATCCAAACAGCTAACCCAAATCTACATAGTATAGGCAAGGACACTCTTTTCTAGTGTACTTCCAAATAAACACCACAGTGATGCTGTAGCCACAGAGATAGAAAAAGCTAAATAGAATGCTCATATATTGGAGCAAATTTGAAGCCACCGTCCCAGTGTTTCTTCTGACAGTTGCCCACGCACACCACCCACTAGCAGCAATCAGCACAGAAGTCAGCAGAATGGATGCTTGGCTTGCAGGCACTTGGCATGTCAGCATGCCAGTGATGTAGAACAAGTTGAGGAAAGACAACATTCTGAAGCACCTGTGGCACCCCTGGCAGGTTTCTAGCTACAAAAGGCCCAAGTTGTTCAGGGCCAAGATCAGCACCTTAAGCTGCAACTGGAAGGAAGATCATGGAGAGCCACAACTAGGTTTAAACCAGTGGTATCCTACGCTCTCAGCAAGTGCACCATAATCAGAGTGGGACAACAGGGGCACGCGTGCCACAGGATTGGCCTTCACAGGAGTCCAAAATGGGCCTCCAAATAATACAATAACACATTTAATACGATACTGTCAAGTTGTGCAGTTTTTGTCATATGCTCAAGTGGTAAGCAGCCAAGGCTTAGTGAGGGCAGCAGGGAAGGCAGAGTGGCATCCTTGCAGCTTTTACCTAGTTCAGTTTTTGTAGGAAGAAACTATTCAAGCCGTGCAACTCTGGCCATCTACTGCTGATAGGACAGTTGCCGCCAGCACTTTTGTTCTCCTGCCACTCCTTCTCAAAGCTGTTTCACGACTAAGCAGGGACAACTTGGAATGCTGACACAAAACTATTCTTCTTGCCCTATATGTCACCAATCACCATCTATGGGATCACCAATCCAGCTGCAACTCCTGTTTTATACCTTTAACTTTTGGTTGAATGTTTAATCTCAAGGAAGTAGAATAGTTATTTGGAACCTGCGTGGTGCTGGAACGGGGAGGGCAAGAGCAACATTAAAAATTATTAAAACGGGGCAGTCAAAATAAGGCAGAACTTAACTGTATACTTTCTCTGGGAGGAAGCAGGAGTATGTGGGTATTGGAAAGGATCTCTGCTCAGAAAACTTACATTTGAACTTCGGAGCAATACCAATTCACTGAAGAGCAGGGACTGGTGAAAAATAGAAAGCCTCTTTGCAATGTTACGTGCGCAACTGAAGCGGAACCAAGAGAGAAATACCAAAGCTTACGCACTCCGAAGGCCATTACAATCTGATCCAACAGAGCTTTTCAATACTCTGGCCTCAGGCATATTTGCTAAAGAAAAGCTTTGGTGGGTTTTTTTGCTTCCTTTTTTGCCGCGTCTATTATGTAAAGGCAACTGGAACCTGCAACAAAATGCTTCTGAGGACTAGAAGGAAAAAGAGAGGCTCCAGCAGTGAATCATTTTCCATTCCTCCTGCTTCTCTCCATCTATCAGCTCATACTTTCCTTCTCTTTTCTGAATGCTCTCCGGTTTCTCTGCTGGTTCCGCACAGCGCAGCCAGGATCACAGAACTTGCCCATGACTGTTGCGCCTCAGCAATCCAAAGCAGGAGGCCGGCGAGGTCTAATGGGGAAAGACAGGGATGTGCAGAGAGCAGCACAGCAGAGGCAAAACAGCCCAAGAGGGTGGCTTCAACTTAACGTTTTCTCTGCCATGTTGTCCCACTGTACAGCTGTCCTTCCTTCTCCACACCAGCATGTCATTGCCAGCTGTGAGCATGGGGAGGACAACAGCCAAAGCAATGAATTCCGCAGGCTCAGCAGCAACTCTTGCCCCTGTGCATACAAAAAGTCCTTGCCTTGATAGAAGGAAAGGAAAAATTGCATATGCCTTCCTCTTGCATGAGCTGCCTTTATGTGCTATTTTAGGGAGGGGGAGGGGTAGCCCTTTTTAAGAGAGGTCACTCCAAAGCAGCCGGATGGTAGAGACTGTAAGAAAACTGAATTTACTGACAAAGCTGACTACTACTAAACAGTCTTCTTGGGCTGTAGGGCTAGTGCAAGCCTAACCTGGCGTTAGGCCAGCACAGTTTGGCCAACACAAGGGACACCGTAAATTATATTTGGACCACTCTTAGAGTCAGAGGCCTCCACACAGACGAGCGCCACCTTCCCTGACTCTGGGAGTGGTCCAAATGCGCTTTATGATGACCCTTGTGCCGGCCAAACTCTGCTGGCCTAACTGTGCCAGCCGAACTCCACATTAGGAGTGCACTCTTGGATAAAGAGCACAAACTGCACATCTGGCAAGTTAGCTATTGCTATATGTTTAAGCAAGACACTTGAAATGCGCACCAAAGTCACATTATAAGACTGTTTCAGTCAAACATGTTTCTTTGGCCAGGGCAGGGGGAGCAAGGGGCAGCCAGGATCCCAGATCTCAGAACTGTAGGCTTGGCTGTAGGCTGTAGGCCTTTGCCCATGACAACTGGAGCCACATTCACTTCATCCGGGCTAAGAAACAGCTGTCAGGGACAATGCTAGACTCATGCGTAGTCTCAAAATATCACAGCAGATCAAGCTACACGAGCACAAAACAGATTGCTTTGCTATTTTTAAACAGCTTATTAAAAATGTAGAATATGGTTATTTATGTCTGTTTTTCTGCTCCCTGAGCAATTGGCATGGTAATATTTAACACACGCCAAGGCTTGCTTCAGGAGAAAACACAGTTTGGCCAGCTCCTGAGTCAAAAACTCAGGAGCTGAGTCACCAAGAGCTATTTGCTCTGCAGATACCTTTCAGCAGCACACGAACTCTCCGCTTAATGTGGGCTAGATTGTGTGGGCTGATATAGTGGAGGATGGTGAGTGAATGGCCCTATATTGCACCCTCCGTGGATGGTGGCGTGGGTGCCTTTTTTGGGACATTTTCAATTTACTAGTTTGCAAGAGGCCCTTTCAAACATGGTTCAGTTAAGCTAACAAGGAAAAAATCACTGAAGAGCAAATCAAACATGCTAAAGCTGCAGCTATCCACTCATTATTCACAACAGATTAAAGAAATTTTCTAAAGCACTAGAAAACAAAGACAATACAGCAAAGAGGCTGTAGCCGTATAACTGAGAGGGGGGATACGCAATGAAAGACTAATCCTTTGCCCCAAGTCCTTCAAAAGAAACACTTGTCCCAGACTTCCAACAATAACCCAACACAAAAATGCTTCGTTCCATTAACAGTAGTAGCTCACCACATAATATTGCTTTTGGAAGACTGATATTGGAAGGTACTTGCAAACTGCCAATATTTTAAGCTAGAGGAAATAGCAAAACAAAGTTGCCAGGGTGTAAAACCCCACAGAATATGCCAAAGTTATTGAGAGTTAGGCCTCAGGGGCCTATCTGTCAAGGACAAAAATCCACTGGAAGGAGAGAAAAGAGAACTACACAGTAGGGTTATGAAGCTGGTATGGAACATGCACAAACCTATCTGCTTATTTCTAAAACATGAGATGTCTGCTCATACTTTCTGAAATGCAAGTCTTTCCCCTTAATCCCAAATATGTGAGAATCGGCCTATATCACCTGATAGAGCAGGAAAGGCCTTCTGCACATGCTCAGGGACACACTACTTTGTGTGTGCTACTGCTAAACTCTGATACTGAAAACAGCTTCTGGGGTGCACACAATTAGCCCCCAAGAACTTTTCAGTACCTTCAGGAAAGGAGAACAATTAAATCATGCATCACATCAAGCAAATTGAGAAGCAAATTATTTAGTAACAAACAAGTTCCAACCTTTTCTTGGGTCACTGCTATGAAACAATGGCTCTGAAACAATTTCCCTTTGCTTTGCTAGTGGTGCTGGGTCAACAGCTCTCAAATTCTGGACAGCCCTCAAACAGTCTGGATAACCAGAAACAATACCGGGGGATTAACGTGACTGCCATGTTCTATCATGGAGACAGCACTGATCACTCAGTCTTAACAGAAAACAAATAATGGTCCTTCATGCATACTACTGTAACTACCTGATCTTTACTCTCCTAAGGACTACGTAAGCCCTTTATGTGGCAGCTGCTGGTACACTTACAACCAGGCAATGTGAAGTAGACACTCCATGATAAAACGCGCTTCTTCACATGACTGGATGTTTCTTATGTGGCTATACGTAATGCATGCAGGGTACTGCATGCTATATGTATGCAGTATGTACTGCATACAGGGTTTAGCTGTAAAAAGCAGCTGCCAGGTTTTTCAAGGGTTGGAATATCCCTTTGCCCATACTGGATAAATTTAAATCATATTTCTTCTTCGTCCTGAAGAGGCCAATCCTGATTCAGGCCAGATGTGCAGTACTGACACACTTCATTGGACAGTTCGGGACTGATTTCATGCTCACTTAGATCATTTGCATTTGCTTGGGGGCTCTAGGAACTACTGCCCTGTGCAGCTGCCCAGAGCCCATGATGCCATTTGTTTTTATCACTGTCTGAACATGCCAGGTGCCAATCCTCCATGTGATAAAAGGCCATTGTCTCCCACAGAAAGAGATGGGGAAGCCTAGAATCATGTCACTTCCCCCCCCCCAAATAATATTTCTTAATGGCTAGAAAAAAAGTATTAAATTTACAATCCAAGAGATTTAGGGGAAAGCTGGTGCAGACAGAAAAGGCAAATGGAATGTTGATATGAGGAAGAATTAAAATGAAGGGGCAAGTTATCCCTGAGGCATCTGGTGGGCCACTGTTAGATGCAGGAAGCTAGACAAGATGGGCCTTTGTCCTGATCCAGCAGGGCTCTCCTTATGAGGTACCTGAAAGAGGAGCAGCAAGGGGAAAGAAAAGGGGAAAGAAAAACAAGGAACACTGGGAACAAAGAGAGCTGGTAAGGAAAACAGTGGAGCTGACAGAAAGGAACAAGAGAGAAGAGAGAACAAGAGAGAAGGGAATAAGGAGGCTGCTATTAGAGGCAAGCCAAACAAGGAGAGGATGAAACAAAGGTCAGTGGGATGAGGTCACCTGAAAAGGCAGGGGCCAGGGCCTATTAATTTTTGACAACCCCGGACATGACAAATTTCTTTGTTTTATATTTTTCACATTTTATACCACCCTTCCTCCAAGGAGCTCAGGGTGGTGTGTATGGTTCCTTACCTTCTTTTGTAGTCACAACAAACCTGTGAGGTAGGCAAGGCTGAGGGATAGTAATAGTCATTACATGAAATCAGCGATGGGATCTACAAATGACCTAAGGGAACGCTGGGCGGGGCTTAGGCGGGGCATCCGGGTGATTGGCAGCCTGTCTGTAGCGATCCGCAGCTGCCCTGGCCTCGGGGGGGGGCTCCTGCTCGCTGCGGAGGACGGGTGAGGGTCACGCTGGGTCCCTGGGCAAGCAGCGGTGGGGTGCGCTAACCGGGGGCAGCCCCCCCTCAGGCCAGGACAGCTGCAGAACGCTGCGGACAGGCAGCCAATCATGCAGAAGCCCGGCGGAAGTCCCGCCCAGCATTCCCCCAGGTCGTTTGTAGATCCCATCACTACATGAAATGAATAATAATAGACAGAAAATAAATGCTGTTAATATTTCCCCACAAGCAATGGATGAATGTCAGTGCCCTCCCCTGCTATTGCTCCCCTGCACATAGTACTTAGCAACATAATGCCCCTACATCTGGAGGTTCAATGTAGCCATCATGGTTAATAACCACAGATAGATGGGAAGGAGTAGAGAACCCTCCTGTAGTAGTGATTTTACTCATGACAGCTAAGCTAAGAAGGCCACCATCAAAGCTCACTGTTTTCTGCATTTTCCTGCCTCATTCTTGGAGTGTAACACACCACACAGAATCTGTAATATCTCTGGATTACTATGGCAAGTCCTTATTGGCACAGCTGTGTATGAATGCTGTGTTGCTTGAAAAAATGTATGCCCAGAGAAGCTCTGTGAGGATGCTCTCTCAGAATTTTCTACAATAATTGGAAGGAATACCCAAACCACCTATAAGGGGTATTTGTTTATTTTTCCAGTGGGACAACACCAACATAAGTGCAAATCCTATCTTTGAAGTGGTTTCTAGGCAGCTTGTGACATCATATTGTGGAAATATTTCTATCACCTCAAAAGAGAAAAAAGTATTTTATTCGTCATTCTTATTTTCAAATATATTAATTCAATATTTCAAATACATCTTAATTTCAAAACGCACGCACAAGGTGTTGTTACACTCTCATCCAGTTTTACTTATTCCAGAAGGTTTTCCATTCTGCTGTTTGAAATGCTTTTACCTTCTGCTGCTGCCCAGTTTCAATGTGCTGACGTATTTTATCCATTTTATTCTTATACCATACATGCGCTATAAATCATTTTGATATTTTAAATTGTAAAGTGAAGCATAAATAAATAAATTGGTAAGTATATAAACAAGATCTGCCTTGAACTTTGACAGATGAGCTCATGTCACCATATGTTCATTTCATGACAGATAAGCTTCTCCGATGGCTTTTTCTGACTGTTTTCCTATCTGCCTAGGAAGTTATAATGGAATGGAAAAGGGGCAGGAAAAAGGCAAGCCTGTTCTCCTCAGGGAAACACACATTAGACCAACTTGCCTTTCTAAGGGAAATTTGCAGCTTTAGTTTATGAGTAAAACCAACAGCCCTGTCCTTCCTATTAGGCAGCAAGATTGGACTATAACAGCAAATACATATACTGTATGTGAGGTTTTAATTTTTCCTCTTTCCAGACAGCCACTTGGTTACATCATCAAAGAGGAAAATACAGGCAAGTAGGGATTCAAGGAGACCAACCCATTTTGGGATTGAAACCTCAAAACATCGCATGTGAAGCAACAAACAAGAGTTAGTGCCAGGTCAGACATGTCTCTAAGCATGCAACATGGTGTGTGTCTGCAAAACTGAACAAACGCATGGAGAAGGGTTAGGGAGACTTTAGGATAACCCCCGCTATGGTTTCATTCCCAATTGCATGCCTCCTCAGTGCACTATTATTAACAGGAAAAAAGCCCATTGGCTTTCAAATAGTATGCAGGGAGTGCACAACTGGAAGAAAACCACAGCAGAAGCCACCACCACCACCCACACCCCGATGCACTTTGCTCTGCTTCATGGCCACTCTGTTGCTATTCCACTGGCGGCATCCTCCTTCTTCCATTGGTCAAACACGTGTTTGGGGGAGGAATACAATTGGGCTATAAATCACCTATTGTTGTCTATAACTCATAGGTGGAGGAAAAAGCAGAGAAAGGACTTATAACAGCTATAAGATGTACGTAAAGCTATTGTTTGAGAACAGCAAGCATCACAGGGATGTGGAAAGACAATGGTTCCTTGATAATATACTGTGATACTTCTATTCCAAGATCAAAGTTCTAGTCCAGAAGAGAAGCCACATTATAATGATACAAAGGATAGAAGAAAGGAAAGATTTAATTACATTGGCTTAAATAAGGCTTTCCATTTTGTAACTCCTTTCCTGGAAGGAGCATGCTTACTAATGGCTTGCTCGTACAATTAAAATATATTACAATAGACACGACCACTAACAGTTCTTCCATATATGGACACAGCTAACACTTAAAGGAGTATTCCTTCTTTTAGGGCTGTATAAATCCTAGTAAGGATAGGATAACTGAGTAATACAAAATGACACAATAGCATTCTTTGATATACCATAAAATAACAGCTATAAAAACAATCCTAGCTCTTTATCACAGACAGATGTTTGTCACAAGGTCTAGTTAAAGCACTGTGCTACTTAGCAATGCAGATTGTTCATTAGCATTAGCACTAATGTAGTTCATATGGAATGTGATGGGGGAAAATATCCTTATGTACATACTGCATTACCTTGGGTTAACAACAACCATCTGACTTTCAGACAAGTTTTTGTATGCCCCCATTTTCCAAGGTGACATCGGCAACATTTTGTTGAGCCAGTTGAGACAGCTGCTCTTTTCAGTCCTTAACAACTAATAAGAACATATGCTGGAGCAGTGTTTCCCAACCTGGAGGCAGTGGGAACAATGTGTTCCCTCTGAAGGGAAGTGGCGACCCAGTGGTAACAGCAGGATAGCGGCAACTGCACTTCTAGGTTCGCTCTGCCACTCAATGCGAACCCAATCCTATGCATGTCTACTCAGAAGTAAGTCCCATTATAGTCAACGGAGCTTACCTCCAGGAAAGTGTGGATAGGATTGTAGCCTAAGAAAATAATGAGTTTTTTTAAAAACTTACCCCTCTGTGGCAGGAGCTCAAGATGCTGCAAACTCAGGTTCTTGCAACTGACAGGTAAGCCCCAAACACTCTTTTTTACATAGTTGGAGGTGGCACAAACCCAGAAGTGCTGTCACCACCAAGTTGCCAGCCCATCCCCAGTAACAGACCCCATAAACACTTAGTGGTTCACTAAGTGCTGCACTAGAGCCTCCCTTACTAAATCTGGATTTCTATTTCACTGAACAGAGGTTTCTACCAAACTTATATCAGTCCAAGAGGAAAATCCAGTCCTAAAAATTAAGGCTGTTAATGAAATGTGGTTACTATAATAGTTATAAAAAGGTAAAGGTTTCCCCGCAACCAAATGGTCTAATCGTGTCCGACTCTAGGGGGCGGTGCTCATCTGTGTTTCTAAGCCAAAGAGCCAGCGTTTGTCCAAGGACAGTTTCCGTGGTCATGTGGCCTGCATGATTATATGCCGAGGCGCACGGAACGCCATTACCTTCCCACAAAGTGGGACCTATATATCTACTCGCATTTTTACATGCTTTTGAACTGCTAGGTTGGCAGGAGCTGGGACGAGCAATGGGAGCTCACTCCGTTGCATGGTCTCAAACTGCCAACCTTCCGGTCAGCAAACTCAACAGCTCTGCGGTTTAACCCTCAGTGCCATCACATCCCCTCGGTAATAGTTATACTCCTCAATTAAAAATTTTATCAGGGTATCAAGATCTAAGTCAAAAGAGATGCCTCGAGCATTATGGCAACATCAAAAGACCTGATAAAGGTTCCTTTTTTTAAGCAAACAGAGGCAAACTATGAGATGTGTGTTATTTGCTATGTTACAGCAATTCTGTTAGGTTAACACAAATACATAAGCAATTAAAGAGTCTACTCATAGTCAAGAGTTTATCATCCACTACACTTCGTCCTGCCTTTTTTTAGTACATAATTTAAAGAACTTTTCTGTGTATAGTTCAATAACAGAATTAGATTAAACACAGATTCATCATGTCATCACTCAGACTGATACGTACGTAATGACATTTTGTATTTTACAGACAAACTCTCTTGGGTCACTAGCTTGCTCACCAACCACAAAGTGACTATAGAAACTCCCCCACTTATGGACGTTCAACTTACAAACAACACTTTCAGCCCTGACTCTGAGACTGATGGGGCTGAATGCAGATGCTGCTTGAGACCATTCCAAAGGCTCCACAGGGAACCTGACAGCATCCCTAGTGAAACTGACAGCTATAGCTAGGGGTGTGTGTGTTTTGGTGATATTTTTTTCCCAAAATATCTTGATTAAAATAGCAAATTATGGTGTTGTGTGGTTTTATTCTTCATTCTCAATCCAAGTTCTCATTTTAATAATTTTAAATGCTTAAAATTGTACTAGGTAGATGATACAGGTGATATAGCGTCAGCAGATGCAACCACAGTATTATTTCTATTGGAAAAGTAGTCTATTTTAATTTCTGGAAAATAAACACAAAAAAAGTGGTGTGTGTTTTTAATCAGATATTTTAACCGCAAAAGGCAGTTGTTAATGCCCAAAAAGCAGTTTTCATCATCATCATCATCATCATCATCATCATCATCATCATCAACAACAACAACAACAACAACAACAACAACAACAACAACAACAACAACAACAACAACAACAACAAAAACCCACCCCTAGCTATAGCAACAAAGGTGGGGGAATTGCTATAGTGTACTTACAGACAAAATTACTTATGAACAGATCCTAGAACCTCATGTGTTCATAAATAGGGGAGTGCCCGCATTTAGAAAACTGTTTTAGAAGCAAAATAAAATTAGCAATGTAGTCACTGCAAAATGATCCTAATGCATTACTGCACATTGGATAAGATCATCATTAATAGTCATTTGGACATTTTTCTTTTTCTTTCCATGAGCATGCAACACCTGCACAATTTAAACACGACACACCTACTTCATACATTTTGTTGAAAAGCAGTGTATAAAGATTCTTAATAATTTAAATGCAGATGCAACTGTAATTTTATAAAATGTTCATTCAGCTCCTATTGTTACACCGCAGCTTCATATAATCAGACATCACTTCCTTATTACATGAAAATACAACAATTGTCTCCAGCCAAATAGCAGGGCCAAACCCCACAATGAGGCAGTAGCCTCCAGCAGTAGGCTTACAGCCATCTGCAGACCTGGTGTTGACGCTGCCCCTTTTGAGAACAGTGGTATCCAGCAGATCTCACTGTCATCCAGCAGATCTCACTGTCAATACCACTGTTTTCAAAAGGGGCAGTTTCAACAGCAGACAGCAGCAGCAGCCACTGCCACCACCAGCAGGTAACAAGGGGGAGGTTGTCCTCCTCCTCATAGTCTAGTCTCATCATGCATCTGCTACTCTCTGTTACCTGGCAGTGGCAGCTGCTTTGACCATTATCTTCCCTCGTCTCAGAGAAGCAGTGACAGCAATCACTGCCAGGTAAACAAGGAGATGGCCCCCTTCTCCTCTCAGCAAAATTCCCAGCCCTCTGTCTTTTTTTTTTTTTAAGGAGTAGGAATGGGGCACGAGGAGGATAAATCCCATGGGGGGAATGGGTAGGTTGTGGAAAAGTTGCAAGGGTTAGAGGTGACCCATCTAACCTGGGGAAGGAAAAAATTCTATTGTTGGGGCAATAGATCATGTGCTCTGCACATCAGGGGTGTGGAGAAGATGGTGGAAAAACAAATCACCACTCTGCCTCAGGAAGCAGGGGGCTTGTGCAGAGTCTGAACAATGGTACAGAACTGATGATGACTAAAGATGTAAATCCAATTCAGAGAATAAGTAAAACTCTTACAGGAACATATGGGAAGGCCTACTAGAACACATTAAAGATAATCATGGTCAGCATCCTGTTCCCACAGGGGCCTCTAGGAAGTCCATGAGCAATGCATGAAGGCAGAAGCCTCCTCTACTGTTGCTCCCCCACCAGCACCTGGCATTCATAGGCATAGTGAAACCAGAGGTGCCATGCAGCCACCATGATCAGACATGCCTCTTTTCCTCCTTGACTTTGTCTAAGCCCCTTTTAAAGCCATTTAAGCCAATGGATATCCCACCCCCTTGGCAATTCCAAGCTGTAATATTATTTAAAAAAGTAGGGGGGGGGGAATCTCTGTCAAGTTCATTTACCACATGCAAAATTTTATAAACTTCTATCATATCCCTCTTTGGTCATCTTTCTTTAAGCTAAAAATGCCCTCCCTGCTTTAGCCTTTGCTTGTAGGGAATCAACTTCTTGATGTTTGTGGCTTTCCTTTTCTAGTTCTACAGTGCCCCTTTTGGGATGGGGAAAACCACACTAAGGTCTGCCCATTTCTTCTAAAGAAAAGATGTCATGCAAATATTGCTGAGTTTGAAGCGAAATTGTAAGTGGCATTAATTAGACAAGGATAAAAAGCCCCCAGAAGCTCTTTATCTGCCGCCCCCCGGTGATAATTGGGCCACCCTATTTGGGAGGGAGACTATTTGGGAGGGAGAGGCAGAAGGCCTCAGAAGGCAAATAAAGGTACGGGGTAAGGAGCACACGAAGAGGGTGAAGGAGGGAGATGCTGCCAAGGTGCTAGGAGAGCCCAAACATCACATGAACAACCCTTTCAGCAGTGCCACTTCAGCCAAAGTGTCATTTTGCTGACCCCCTCTCAGCTGCTAAGTTGCGAAGTGACACTGTGGTGGAAGCCACCAGCTTCTTTTCTTTCTGGCCATCAGCTGCTTAATGACATATAATACTTCCTCCTTAATGATGTCACTCTTGGCCCTCAGCAGGCACCATGAATGCTTTTTGGCCCACTATATGAAATGAGCTTGACACTCCTGAATTAGACAATATTACAGTAAAGAGTTAAACGCCGCTCATCTCAAAAGAAAAACTACGTCACCGGCTTAGCACCGGCTGTTTGGCTTCAGAAGCCAAATCCACTGCCACCTAGCCTCTGGACCAACATTATGTCCTGCATACAAAGACTCAAACATTCCATTTGTCCAATCAGTTTTAATACACTGTTAGCAAAAGCTAACTATCCCTGCACTAATGTGGTCAATGAAAAAAAGTGAGGAAAGAACAAACAGATAACGTGCACTGTTACAATAAACCAATCAGGCCGATAAATTCAGTTCTCCACAAAAGGCCTTCCAAGAGACAACCCCTCGTTCAAATACAGTATTTTTCCATTCGCCATTAATATAAGATCTAAATGCACTGACAGATTATTCTGCTTCAATTCTTTCTTGCAGTTAAGAAAGCTTACAGAGTAAGGACTGACTCAGCTCCCAGATAATTAGCACACATGAGAAGATGAATATTTTAAAACATGGTCCCCCTGGAATTTGCCGTCAGCAACTTATATTAATAATCAGTAGGAAGGGAAACTTCTGCCTATCCATTTGAGGAATACAGCAACTCTGCAAACACAAGCACAAACATATGAATCGTAAGTTCTACATGGGTGATGACCAATGTTGCCCAAACAACACACTATTCCTGGTCACACACAGCCTTTCCCCACATATGTCACTCCAAAGCAGCTTTACTTGACATACAGTACATTGACAGAAATGTGGACAAGATCCAGCCTATATGCAGGGAGTCTGAATTGCATTCTTACTGTCTTGGTGCTGTAACAGAAATATGCAGTATGTGCAATTTATCCTATGGGCAGGAGGCTGTAAATTTTGGCTGTCCTTAGACAACCCAAAATTTGTGCTCAGCAGGATTCCGCCCTTCCTGTTCAGTGCAATCCTATTGCAGGTCCTTGTGTTGAATGGCGCTAACTGCAAAGCAAGTGTATGCTGTACAAGATCATAACGTGAGCCATTTATGTGTAAGGTAGGGTAAAGCCAAATTTGGAGTCAGAAAGGGGCACAGATAACTTCAGGGGTGCTGAAGGCCCAGAACAGTTGCAGAAATGATTCTGACTCTCATGGAACTTGGGGCAAGAAGCAGGGGGTTGTTTTGAAACTGCCATTCAACACCAAAATGACTGTCTCTCCCCCTCCCTGAGATGGAGAGATGGTTGGCCATGTGTATCTGAGTTCCCCTGTTATTCCATACTCAAGGAAACAGCAGTAACCTTCCTCTCTAGTTTGATGCTCTCTTTCGCATAGCTGTTCAGAGGAGGACCAAGACCTCCTGACATCTGAGGCAGCATGCTAAATGTTGTTCCCCTTACCCAAATATATCCCTGCTCTGCTCCTTCCACTCACCCATGTTCTCAATCAGCATTTTCCTCCTCTCCACATTTCCTCTTCCTCCATCTCTCTTAAAATTTCATAGACTATTTTATTGCCAGTGTTTATTGCCAGACTTTAAAACAAAGCCAGGCAGTTGCCAGTTTTTATCATTCAAGGCAACACCTGACAAAAAAACACAGCAACAGGATCTCTGTGATAGCTTAACGTACCATGCAGCTGAGCACAGAAAGAACAGGCTTCCCTTTGTGATCTCAAAAGGTGCATTTAAGCAAGAAAGAATAAGCCCGTTCAAAAAGAGATTGCACAAATGTTGATAACAGAGTGACAAGACTAGTACAAGAAAAAAAACACAAATCAACTAATTATCCCTCTTTAGCCCAGCACCAAAAATGGCTTAAGAGGCAGGTTACCTATGTAAACAGCCTAATATGCAATACATTTCTCATAGGGAAACAGAAGCCCTTCCAGCAGTTCCCAAACTTAACATGGCACCCTTTGTCCATGGCACCATGTTGTGTTGATGTCATTACACAATTCTGGTGCGATTGTTGTACAATCTCAGTCTGGCAAGCCGGGAACAAGGTGCCCGTGTCATGGCACACAGTTTGGGAACCAACCACTGGCTAAAACAGTGCCAGTGTTTCATCCACTGCAGTGTTAGGAGTTGAGTGGCAATACCAGGTTTATATTTCAACTTGTACTGCTGTAACTGCATGGATTACTTAACATAAGAAGAGCCCTGCTGGATCAGGCCAAAGGCCCATCTAGTCCAGTTTCCTATATCTCACAGTGGCCCACTTCTGTTAGCTTCTGGGTCCAATTCAGAAAACTTTTGCGTAAGAATGGGAATACGCTCACATTTGCTGCCCTCAGCTCTCTGGGATGCTTTGAGTTTCAAAATAATACATATTTAAACTGCATCAAATGTCATCCTGTTGTTCCACAGGGATGTTCCTCAGTGTTCCTGTTTTCCAACAGGAGCAAAGAAAAATCCAGATCACTCAGCATTGCTTCCTACTCAACGGAAACTGCAGAACCACGGCTACTATGCATTGCAAGCAACATGAATTACACATAGGCATATTATTTTGGGACAGCTGCCTAAATAAGTTTTAAATACTTGGTAAGCAAATGATGCAGACACTAGACATTGTGCAATTTTCTGCCTATTGACAAGAAAAGCATACCATCTCCTATTATCCAGTTTCTCCTTGTAATTGTTTGTCTTGTAAAAAAAAGAATGTAGTGTTCTCTCCAATTTAAGGTGGCATGCATTGTTAAACTGAACCTTCCCATTTCCTTCCCCAACACACCCAGACACCGTCAAGTATTGGACGGAGAATATTATATAATCTTAATTATAGGTCTGGAAGAGTTGTGAATATCTACACACCTACTCCTCCAAAAGTACACCTTCTATGCCACCCCCTCCAATTCACTAGCCAGTCCACCACACCCTCCCTCTAAGCCTGTTACTTGTGTGTTCACTTTGATCCAAGTTATGTCATAAACTCTTGGGGCAGAGACCTCACAGGGCACTAGGTACATCCAAGGAGTTATATAATATTAGCATGTTTTCTTTCAGGAAGACAACATCCCTATCTGGGTTTTCCTCCCTTAGGGAGAGATGTAGACACCCCTAGCAAACCCACACAGAGGAAGTTCACTGCACTGTCTAATGACAGAAGGGCAAATGAGGTTTCAGAGTTCAGCTATGGAACCCTTTGCAGCAAGCAGTATGAGAGAGGTAGATAGAAACTGCTCTTTGCTGTGGAGCAACAGCAGGAAAGGGGTATTATCATCATCTCCTGCTCAGGGGCTTTGCAGACACATCTGGATGGTCACTGGGGGAAACCAGGATGCTGGTCTAAATAAGCATTAACAATGCTTTTATGGTGTGTGTGCTCCTATAGTCTTTATTGTATTTTATTAATAATCAAAAAATGTAATCAAATAAAATAATGTTGTTAGCTCCTGGGCACCTTAAAATGAAGGGGAAAGAAGGGAAATAACTGATTAAAATAAAATAAATAGGTCTTTGGTCCATCTCTGATTCACTGGGGCACTTTCTGTGTAAAACTGACTAACAGTCAGAGAACCTGAGTCACTTGAGTCTAAGCAAAACCTGAACAAGCTGAACCAATTGGCCGAAGTAGAACAATTTCCTCTTCCTGTCCCTTCCCTCTGTTGTTCCTGTTAGAGATTTTTTTTTTTCCAACTGACACCTCAACAGTCAGTTGTAGCTGTGGGTTGCCAAGCATTCTCAGGCTGCTTTGTTGGAGTTGTTGTTGTTAATGACTAAAAAGGTAAAGGTTTCCCCACAACCAAATGTCAGTCAGTCGAATGTCAGTCGTGACTGACTGCAGGGGTCAGTGCTCATCTCTGTTTCTAAACCGAAGACCTGACGTTTGTCTGAGGACAAGCGTCCTTGATCATGTGGCCAGCATGACTATATGCCAAGGCGCATGGAACACCGTTACCTTTCCACCAAAGTGGTTCCTATTTATCTACTCGCATTTTTAGGTGGCTTTGAACTGCTAGGTTGGCAGGAGCTGGGACAAGCAATGGGAACTCACTGTCACACGGTCTTAAACGGCCAACCTTCCAGTCAGCAGCTCAGTGGTTTAACCCGCAGCACCACCACGTTCCATTATTATTAATGATTACTTTGTCTTTAATTTACAAATTTATCAATGTATGTGTAAGGAGTCTCTCCTCCTCCAAAAAATACCAACACCTTGTCTGTAGGTGGCCCTATTCTGCACAAGTGATAAATAGCCCTCAGCCACAAGGCCCTACAACAAAATGTAGCAACTCCCCAACTTTGATGGCCCACTTGGGTTAGGTAAGGCAGCTTCTCCCTACCTCTCTTCATGCTGTGCTGTGTTCTGGCCCCCTTCAGTCACAAAAACATTCCAAGGCTTCAGGAGGACACTGAGGGCACAATCCTAACCTAGAGCTAGGCCGGCAGAGCTAGGCCAGCAAAGTTTGGCTGCCACAAGGGACACCGTAAAGTATGTTTGGACCACTCTTGGAGGCAGAGAGGCCAGCACACAGACATGCTCCATCCCCCCTGACTGGGAGTGGTCCAAACATACTTTACAGTGGCCCTGGTGCCAGCTAAACTTTGCTGGCCAAACTACACCGGCCTAACGTCAGGTTAGGATTGCGCCCTGAGTATGCTCAGTTGCGGGGGGGGGGAGTAACTTTTTCTAGATAATTATGGAGTCCTCCAAGAATATAAGAACCACTAACTTACCTTGGAATCGTCCTGCTTTGGCTTGCATTCTGAGAAGTCCTAAACCATCTATATTCACTATTAGGACAATACTAACCACATGCCAGAAAATGGAACCGATTCAGTGAAGAACAATTCTGCTTAACCAAAAAAGAAGGGCCCTACATATCAACACAGCTTGCACAGCTTTTAAGACACTGGATGATAATGCTTTTTAGTCATAATTGGTCCTTTAAAAAAAAGTGCAAGAGTTTCATGAGTTACAGAAATGTATGAGATAAGGAGTGGAACAAGCAATACAGGATATGGCAGAAAATATACAATGATAAATAGAGAGATGTGGCAAGGCTGCACCTAAATGATAAGAAGGAACAAAAGCAAAAGGGTAGATACAGAAAAGAGTAAAACAGCAGCACATCACTCCTTGGGAACAAGAATGACAAAATAGGGCCAGTATGTATGTGGTTGGGACGCCTTCAGTGTCACAAATGTGTTAGTGTGGGACAGCTGATACAACTGCAAGGACCACTTCAGCTGGGAGAGGCCAGGACATCAACATGCCAGTCACAGGGTTGTCACTGTGCCTTTATTCTAGCTTCCATCCCACAAAGATGTTGTGCTTTCACTAGACCTGTCCTTAACCCTCTTATTTCTTTCTCTGGCCTTATCAGGACATGCCTGAGCACTCCAGGAGCCCCGCTTTGAGCCAGTACATATTTATGCTCAAAGAAGCTTTCCTCATTATATTAACTGAACGTCTCCTTTCACTTCACTCACTTCCCAATCATTCTGGCTGCAAACCTACACACAGTTACCTGACAGTAAGTTCTATTAGACCGAACAGGATTTCCTTCTGAGCAGACATACTTAGGGTTGTACTAACTGTTGCTTCCCTCTGCACATTCTTTATGACCCTAGTCAGCAAAACTAGTTTTGTTTTGAGATGGGGAATAATGGACCCAAGTTCCACCCCTGAGTTCCCCGAAGTAGCCAAGCCCCATTCTTTTTTCCAAAGGCACTGCTTCCCTACACAGCCTATCTTTAACCTCTGGGTTGGCAAATGGGATCCGGGCGACACTCTTCTTGTGGCCAGATTTGAGTCAGCGACTGTCAGCTGCTTACTCCTACCTGAACGATAATGCTGCAGGAAGGGAAACCACCATTCATTAGGAAGATCTAAAAATTAGGCTGCCCCCCTTACAAGATGCGTCTGTGTCTTTCTTGGTACAATCCAACCGTCTTTGCTCATAAGCTGCTGTGCTTGCCCACGCTTTTGCCACAGTCCAATGCAAAAGGGCAACGGGGAGCTCACAGGATGTGCGGCTTGCCCCCATTTCCCCCACACTGATAGGGGGAAGCTTTACAGGCGAACCCCAATATCCCTCCTCCCCGCTTCACCTAACGCTGAAGGATCACCACTATTCTGCCAGGATCATCATCATCATCATCATCATCATGTCTTCCCTCCCCCAGGGTACCCGGACTCACCTCCTGAAATCAAAGGGCATGTTGGTGGCGAGCGCTACGCACCTTCCCCGCCCCCCGCCCCCGGATCTCAGCCTCACTCGTGCCGGCGGCCGGGGCAGGAAGTGACGGACCAAGGCCGGCCAAGCCAGAAGACGCGCAGCACAAAGCGATTGGGCGGCGGAGAGCGGCCGCCGCGCCGCTTCCGCCGCCGCGTTAAAGGGGACAGACCAGTGGGCGCCGGGAGGGAGCGGGGGGAAGCGTAACGGGCGGCGAGAGGCCAGTTGCGCTGGGACTGTGCCCGTGAGTGGAGGGGCGGCGATACGTTTAAAGCCAAACATTCGAGAATGGAACTGTAGAGCTCTGCTGCAAATCCTCTGTGTCTGTGCGCCCGCGCGCGTTCCTCTGGGTTGTTGTCCAGTTAGACCACCGGGGAAGTTGCCTTTTCAAGGACACTGCTGCATGCGTCCGTAGAGGGCAAATTTTGGCATGTGCCCTACGCACGGCTGAACTCGGTGAGATTTGCTTTTCAGGAAATATGTACAGGGCAGGCTTGGGTTGCATATTCACAGCAGCATAATGTTATGACTGTTTATGCTCAGTAGTAAGGGCACAATCCTAATAACTTTCCAGCGCTGGGGTAAGGGCAACGCAGCTTCGAGAGAAAGCAACAAACATTCCCTTACCTTGAGGAGGTCTCCGTGACTGTCCCCAATTGCTGGATGCAGCACATGCCCCATTGGCATAGTTATGTCAGTGCTGGAAAATTGGTTAGGATTGCACCCTAAGTTTCATTGAATTGCATGTGGTTTACTTCCATGTGAGTGGGTATAGGATTGCAGCTTGAGGGCCCAATCCTATTCAACTTCCCAGCACTGACACAACTGCAGGGTAAGAAAACAAGTGTTTACTTACTTTGAAGAGGGCTCCGCATCAACAGAAGAAAGATGGATAGGATTGGGCCCTTAGTGACACCTGATCATGGAATATTAGAGTTGGAAGGTCATGTAGCCCTGCTCAGTGCAGACAGCTGCTACAGCATCCCTGACAGATGGCCGTCTGGAATGTCTTCCACAGCTCGTAAGCACACAAACACCTCAAAACTATCGCCCAGGGGGCCAAATGCACAAGATTTTATCGGGCCTGCAGCAACTTAAAATATTTGACATTTTTATTCATTATACATCATTTCTCCATTTAAGTAGGGCATTGTTCCCTTGTAAATGTCACATATCTCTTTTGTTCTGAATCATATCATGCTGGGTACAAAAAAAGATACAAGTAAAACTTAGTCATTTATGAAATTTCATTCATGCATTTATAAAACTGGTTTGAATGAATGAAATTTTATAAATGAATGAATGGGGTTTTTTGTGTGAAAATGTCTAAAATAACTATGTGGCCCTCATACTGAAGTGTTTGGAGACCCATGATCTAAATGAGTGAGCAAAGACAGTGAAAAACAGCTTCTTTTTTACCACTTTCTACGCTGGTAGTCTGTGTTCTTTACTATGTTTAAGGTTAATCACTATGTTTAGGTGTAACCAAGGTAACTTGTCCATATAGCTGAATCACTTATATTTGTATTATTACCATTTGAACACTCAAAATGATTTACATGCATAACCCCAGTCTTTACAAATGCCCTGTAAACTGTCACTGTTATTATCCCCATATTGCAGATGGAAAGCTTGAATAAAACCAGTCAGCCTAAAATCCTGCATATAATTAATTTGGGCTGCCACTACACATGTTCAGGGCTGAGGTGAGGTTTCCACTAGGTAGTGCTTCACTTACATACAAATCAGAGTCACTGCTTTAACTGGATCACAATGGAATATCCCACTTCAGGGAAGTGGGAGATAGTCACAAGCACACTAATACCTTGTGTATTACATTGTGTTGCCCTATTTTGCCCTCTAACAAGGTTATATAATTCTTTATTTCTTTCAACTCTAGCTCATGAAACACAGTTGCAAAACCAGGTTAAGAACATGGAGTGCAAAAAGGAACTGTTCATCATGAGTCAACCATATGAACAGTTAAAAATGTGTGATAGGACCTTGCAATCACAGGCAAAACAACCATCTTTTCAACAATGTTTCTGTTGCTGAATATGGGCCAATAAATCAGGGCCAATTCATATGTACGAAAGTCACTCCCCTGTGGCCTGTTCCCAAGTTGCACCAGTAATGTAGGAATGTTTAGAATAGCATTGTAGCCTAATTGCTACAGACCTCCATGGTCTGACGAGATGTGTTTGTTTCTGTCCTGTTTTAAATATTTGTGTGTATGTGTTTGAGTTTAATGTTAAAATCTGTGCCTTTAAATGCCTTTTTGATGTTTTCTACTTATTGTTTTGCTGCAGTGTACTTTTTATGTAGCTTTGAAAGCTGACTTGGGCATTTGCTTTGGCATGGGAAAAGTGGGATATAATTTTTTTTCAAATAAATAAGATATTTATATCATATGGGTAGGCCAGATCATGCCGATACTATATGTACTAGTTTTTCGCCTTTATCAGGACTACTGATGCTAGATGCAGAACTAATTGTAGGCTGCAAACAGGCAAGAGGAAAAGTAAGCTATTGTTATGTGCTGCTCTCCACTTCCTTACGATGTTTGAGAACAGTGCTACCCAGCTTTAGTTTTCATTGAATGAGGGAGGACTAAACATCTTTGTACTAGTTGCTTTGCTTAGAGCAAAGCAAAATTTATACAGAGCATAAATTGAGATAAAGAGATATTCCCATGAGGCAGTAGATCCACTGCCCCACATCAAATCCCCAGAGAAAGGTATTGTGTCCCCAAAGTGTCTTCATTCAATTCACAGCACTCTCTCTGATTCCAAATTATAAACTACGTTTCATACACACTTACATACCCTTGTATCTGCCCTCTCCCCTTATCTTAGGTTATCTCCCATCTCTGATAGCTGAATCATTCAAATGCAATCTGCTTAACCATCTCCCCAGATGTGAACCTGCCTGCTTATTAAGGGCGCAATCCTAACCTGGAGTTAGGCCGGCACAGTTAGGCCAGCAAAGTTTGGCTGGCACAAGGAACACCATAAAGTATGTTTGGGCCACTCTTGGAGTCAGAGGCCATCCTCCCCGACTCCAAAAGTGGTCAAAACGCACTTTACAGTGGCCCTTTTGCCAGCCTAATTTGCTGGCCTAACTGTGCCGGCCTAACTCCACGTTAGGATTGCGCTCTGTGACTAGCTAGAGACAGTCTTCTGCTCATACTTGCTCTGTGATAACTTCTACAATGTGGAGTTCCCTGATACAAGAGATCTGTCAGACCGTCTACCCATCTTTTGGCACCTGTTGAAGACGTCTTTGTTTCAGCATACCTTCAGTTCATTTTTTTTGTTTAATTGCTGACACTGTGTGTGTGTGTGTGTGTAGGTGTGTGTGTAGGTGTGTGTAGGTGTTTTTTTGCTGCTGTTTTAATTTAATTTTGGTGTGTTTTTAAATATGTTGTTCTATATGTTTGCAAAATGTTAATGGACCATGGTCTCAAAATCTGGAAAATTTTAATTTCAAAGATGGTTATACCGACCATGAAAACCTCAGAATGTATGTTGTTGTATACATAAGCCACTATGAGCTCATAAAAAGTTCTCTTTGAATAGAATGGGGGATAAACACTCCATTGTTGTGGAGTGACTGATTTCCCTGTTTTTTTTCTCTTTTCCCCCATTCCTTCCTCACCAATATGCCTCCTTCCCAGTCCGCCCAGGAATGCCCCCTCATTGCCCATGGAATCCCCCCATCATTGATCTTACCTGGGCAATCCATTGGTGAGTAACAAGAGAAGCCAGCAACTTCTGCTTTTGGTTCCCAATCTCCATGCAGTCGTGCAGAAGCAAGCAACTATTAGATATATGCGAGCTTCTTAACAAAATGACTAACTTATGAAGAGCTACTGTGATTCCCCCCCCCTCCATATTTAACTGTAGAAAAAAATCACCAGGGCAAGGGAGCAAGGCAGGTCATCAGGGCGTGCTGTGGAGGCAGGAGAACGTCTAAGGAAGTCTCCCACCCATGACACACTGGAGAGGAGAGGAAGCCATCTTGCTCTTCCTTTCCTTTTCCTCCACACTTTGTCTGCCCTGCCTCTCACCATCGTGGAAAAGCTGCTTCTCCAGCCACCCTGTCTGGCTGCAGTCACCAGTCCTGCTCTGAGCAGCCACTTTACGAGGACAATGCCGGCCAGGAGCTTGCGACCTCCAGGGCTGCAGCCTGAAAGGGCTGGGCTGGCCGGCTCTGTTCTCTCGCCCTGTCCTTTCTGGCTGCTCAGCTTTGGCAGCTTCTCCGAGCTGAAAAGGGCCGGGAGCTAACCACCCTGCGAGCCAGCAGTAGTTCACGAGCCTCACATTGCCTACCCCCACAGTAGAGCATGTTACAAGAGCGGAAGAGAACATCCACTACCATAACAGGCCCATAGGACTGGGGCATTAAGCTGTCTTCTCCTTTCTACTGAGAAACAACTCACACTTAGGGTTAGTTGAGAGTTTGCTGAATATTTTGCATTGCCGTTTCTTATTAATTCCTCCTCCCCACTATTGTATTATTGTCCCCACAATAAAAGTTACATATAGTTACAGCTTTAACATCATCTTCCTCTTTCCTGGATGCCATGCCATGCCATTGTGCCATTGGCCAATGCATTTGATCTTGCACTAGATCCCCCCCCCTGTGCACAAGTTATATGTGTGTCTTAAAAGCACATATGGTAACATATTTGTCAAGTGGGGTGTAGGGTGTTGACCATGGAATTGTCTCCCTGTTGCTATGCACCCCACACATGTGGATATTGACATGTCTTCCTGTAATTGGTACATGTTTGTGTGTTGTGCTTGACAAGTTAATACTTATCTGGAATGTGCTCCTTCCCTATTATGGTGGATTAGTTTAGGGGGGCAGTCCTAACCAACTTTCCAGCACCAGGATAAGGGTAATGCAGCTCGTAAGGTAAGGGAACAAACATTCCCTTATCTTGAGGGGGCCTCCATGACAGTCTCTCCCCAACTGCAGGATGCAGCACATGCCCCATTGGCACAGCTATGTCACTGCTGGAAAGTTGGTTAAGATTGCATCCTAAGATATCTAAACTGCAAGGCAGTGTAGCCAACTTAGTGCTTAATTTAAGGTTAGAATTGTCCTGCAGTGTCTCCCATTTTCAATCAATAGCACTTGAAAATTCTTAACATTGGCTGGGCTGTGACCTAAATTACTGTTAATCACACAGATAGGGATAGGAAGGCTTTGCTTTTAACAATGACGCTTTAACATGCACGTTTGAACTAAGGTCACTTTAGGAGCCCACATGTTGACTGATCTGAGATACATTACTTCTTGGGTAAAAGAATTATAAGAGATCTCAAAGTTTCCAAAAAACAATGACCCACAAAAGGACTTCTGGAACACTACCCTGGTGGACATTTTATCTTGTCAAAGCATTTGGATATTAATATCCTGAGATGTGACCCTCCAGTACATTGTTTAAAAACATGAGCCTTCTAGAAAGTATGAGATAAGAAACAGGAATTTGACTGCATTCCAACAGGGTGCAGTTCCTTAGATCATTACAGAGCGTACCAGAATGAGCGCTCAAAGCAAGAGTTTAAATGAGGTGAGTGTAACAGTCAGTACATTGTAAATGACTTGATGAAGATTGAAGCTGAAATCAAGTACACATTTTTTTTCACTGCTAAGTAATCCAATGTACTGCAGGTAGTAATCAGTTGCACAGCAGAGTCTGTTCAGACCATATTATCCAACGACCCTCATAATGTTACTTTGAAAGTGCCTTTTAACGGATGGAGAAAATAAGGCAGACAAGTGAAGTGAATCATCCAAAGACACCAAGGGGCAAAGTTTCAACATGATGATTAGTTATGAGGAGTTTGTTTCCTTGTATTTCTCTCATCCTTTTGTGAAAAACAGCACATTTCACATTCCTGATCACTTTCTAAATTTAAATTGATTGGTGACTGTGTTCAGATTCTGAATGTATGTCTCATGTTTGAAACTCAGAAATACCGTAAGCTAATATGTATGACTAATGCCCAATTACTACCTTCTTTACTCTCAAGGAAATCGCTTTTATTTATTATCTGAGTCTTTCCTCTTACTCAAGCATTCAAAACGTTATAACTGATCTACAAATTACACAGAATGAGGTGATCAAATTAGGTATGTTAGATTGCAGATGGCGAGTGTTGCATTTTAAAATGCTCCCTCATATGACAAGCTCCCTGCATGTAGCAAACCAACATTTTGGAGAGAAAATTCTTCATTAGCTTGTTCTCTACTTGCCAGGTGGTTATTGTTTTTTTATGTGGAAGAACACAAACAGATCAGAGTCCACCTGGGGTGGTAGTCCTGGGTTCTACTTCCTCAGAGCGCAATCCTAACCTGAAGTTAGGCCAGCACAGTAAGGCCAGCAAAGTTTGGCCGGCACAAGGGACACCGTAAAGTATGTTTGAACCAGTCTCGGAGTCAGGGAGGCCAGCACACAGACATGCAACATCCTCCCTGACTCAGAGTGGTCCAAAAATGCATTATAGTGGCCCTTGTGCCAGCCAAACTTTGCTGGCCTAACTGTGTCAGCCTAACTCCAGATTAGGATTGCGTGCTCAGTCGGTTGCTTCATTCTGTGCAATATGTAAATTATTTGAAATTATCAGCTGAAAGAAATGTTGTTTTTGAAAAGGGGACAATTGTTTTATGTGGATCAATTATTTTAGTTGAAGCTGTAATTTAACCTTCAATTTTAGTTGAAGTTACCAATGTCCCTGCAGTATTATGATCACATATTGAGGTTTTGGAAGAAGTTAAAAAAAATCAAACATCCCCTACCTAAATCTGTTCTTACCCCAGTGGGCCACAGATGAAGAGCTAATCTAACAGCCCACTCCTCCCCACCCTGCTGGTACAACTGTCCTAAAAACAGGTGCACTGTATCCAGTGGTCGGAGCAATCAGGAGGCTTCTGAGAGGAAAGGGATTTAAATCCCCTTATATCTCCGTAAACCCCCAATCTGCAGTGGGTCTTGTGCAGTAATTTCACTGGCACAAGTCTGAAGAGACAAAAGGGGCCATGAGGCTGCTCATGGAGGGAATAGGATTCACCTGATCTACCCTCTCTCACATCCTCCTTGGGCCCCCCATTCACCCCACCTGTTTCATTCCTACCTCTAACTTCACGCCCCCCCTTGCCACACTAGGTGGCTTAGTTGCCAACTAACTACAACCAGCTAACTGCAATTGATTGATCACAGCAATCCAGCAATGTGCGTGGGAAGGCTCCAACTTTCCTGCTGGCCACATGCTACTCTGCATGCTTTATCTATATCCTACTCTTATAAGAGCACACTTTATGGATGCTTTGCATCAGTTGCCACCAGTGGAACATGTGTTCCACTTGCAGCGTGGCTCAATGGAATTGGGCCGTAATAATTTTGTGAAGTTCACTTTTTCTCATGTCTATTCCAGGCCGGCTGTTTCATATATATTTCATCATTATCATCATAGACTAATTTTGAGGAACAATTGGGGGATCAAAAAGATGGCACTTAGTGTGGATGTGTTGTAGAGGAAGAAGTGGAAGAACAAGTTGTGATGAGCAATGGAAAAACAAATAGATTAATAGATACTCTATGTTTGGAGGGGTTGTTAGTGTCATTTTGCAGCTCCTTCATATTTGCCTAAGTTGGAGATGGGATATTGAGGCTGAGAGATCATGGATCCCTAAGGGGTGGCAATCCTTTTTGGGAGCCTGTGGCTAAATTGGTGCTAAAAAACTATATGCCCATGGCAATTTTGAGCTGTATAATATCAATTATTATGATGATTATTAGATTTTCACACAGTCAGATTGATCTTATTGGCTGGTTTGTTTTGTTCGGACAGCAAGTCCTTCCCAAGGACCTGAGATGCTTGGCTTTTAGTCTATTTTGTTGTTAAATATAATTGTAAAATGTCCGCTGTTCCCAGTAAAGCTGCTTTTTCCAGTTGATTGATGGTGATTTCTGTGGCTCTTTTGCTGTTAAGGTGCTCTTCAAGGTGTTTAGGAATTGCACTGACGACTCCAATCACTCCTGAGACCACTTTGGTCTTTCTTCTGCCACAGCTTTTCAATTTCTGTTTGTAGATCTTTTTATTTTGCATTTTCATGCAGATGATCCCATGTTCAGTGGGATCCCATGTTCAGTGGGAATCTCCACATAGACACTCACATACCTCTGAAAGACACACAAATCTCTGAAACCCTAGAGCGCTGCTGCCAGTCTATGCAGACAATACTGACATAGGTAGACTATCGGTATGACCTAATAGAAGTCAACTTCCTGTGGCACCAGAAAACAGGGACGGTCCCTGATGAATATGCAGCGGCTCTCAGCAATGAAGATTTCCCCATTGCAACCCTACATTGTACATCAGTTGGGCTTTATTCACAGGCAGAATATGTCCCAATGCAGGGAAGAAGAGAAGGAACATTTCTGAGAGTGGGTGTGGGCAGATTTCACACCATGCTCATCCCACTCCAAAAGAACTAGAGCATTGACTCATTTGCCAGATATGTACCACTTGATATTCTTTTGCAGCTTTCTTAACTGAACTATTTTGACTATTTGTGTCAGGCAAGGAGTATTGTACAGAAAATCTTTAAGTGATCACACTATTTTGCGGATGTATTAGTTTGCATCTTGCAGTGTATTTGACAGGGTATGCCATTGCAGTTTGCATTTCCAATAAATTATATTCTAGGGGAGAAAAAAATCTGCAAAACGAAATCTAGAATCAGGCATACTCATGTTTGGACATTGATGAGTTCTGTGAGTCAGTAATCCCAACAGGATTAGAGTGCCCCATTCAATCATTACTCTTCTCTTTTGACACTTCCACATACAATGTAAAACCAGCCACAATGGTGTGTAATTGATTCAAGCTGGCCATAGACTCATTCTGCCTTTTAAAAAAAATCTTGCTTATGCAGACAACACTGAGCAGTGTTGAACACTTGAACTCAGCTTGTGTAAAATACTGTATATGCTGAGAAGAAGAGATCATTTGATTTTCTCAGATGCTTGTCTTCGTATATCTTTCCTTAATAGTTGGTCACACTACCTCTCAGTTAGCCCAGAAATAATCCATATCTGCCACAACAACAATGAATTACAGAACAATGTGTTTAAAAACACTGTAGAAATAGCTACTCCAGGACACAGCATCTTTAGCTAAAGCCTGGGTCAGCTTGATTTGAGCTACTGCAGTGTGTCCAAAAATATTCGCTCTCAGGATGATGAAGCAAGGAATATCATCATTAAGGATCTCTTTCCTAATCATTTAATTCATGTACAACTTTGAAGTTCAGAATCTATGTTTTGTGCAAATAAATTTGAGACTGAAGTGAATAAAGAAGCGGATGTATTAAATGTTTAATACATGGTCAGGCCAGCAGGGTGCGAGATGAGCATCAGGAAATTGTCCAAGCATTCAATAATGCATACATTGCCCTGTCACATCCTCAATGATATGTATACTACATGGTTGATGAATCATTAGAAGAAAATAGATCAAAAGAGATATGCTTTATGTGAATTTTAGAACAAACAGAAATCAATGTATTCATGGGTTGCATACAACCAATGACTGTAAACATGTGTAACCACCTCTCTGGTGTTGGCATAAACATTTATTTATTCTTATTTGATAACAGAAATAAAGTAAATGTTGGATGGTTCAGTAAAGTCACCTAAGGTGTTGCAGTTTAATTTTCTGCATTATGTTTGGACATGTACAGGTAGTTAACGCCTAGAATGACAGATCAATCCTATGGCTTTCCCACAATAGCATGCAGCTGCGCCAAAACAATCTGTGCTGTGTGCTATGATGGTGGGCCAATCAGGAGCCTTGGGAGGTAAAGGAAAAATCCCTCACCCATACATAAGCCTCGATTGGCAATGGATCTCCTTGGACCTGTGCCAGTTCTTTAACTGGCAAAGGATGAGACAAAGGGTGTGAATTTGTTGACACTGGCAAGGACAGCATCTGTTGCCACTTGCTCCTGCCCCTGTTAGGCTCACCCCCTCCCCTCTGTTGGTCGGTCTTTGTCTTCCAGCCATCGTGCGTTAAGCCATTGCGGTCTCTCCAGCAGTGGTCTGGAAGTGCGCAGCTAGTATTCACACTTCCAGATCGCAGTTTTCAACTGCCGGAAAGCAGGTCATCTTTAGGATTGGGCTGTGAATGTTCCAAAACCACTTAACATGCAGAAACCAAATTTTAATCATTTCAATTGCATCATTAACTCATCTCAAAATAATCTTACACCTACAGCACCATCTGAAGCCGGCTGGCACAGAGAAGGGACGAGGCGGGCAGAAGGGAAGAAGTGGGTGGGGGAGGGTGCTTCTGGATGGGCCGGCAGGCTGGCCAGCCTTGGAGGTGGGCAGCCTTGGGATTCTGCCATAAGGCTGAATCCTAGGCCCGTTCCCCAGGCCACGCGGCCCCAATTTGGGCTATGCAGTCTCCTCGGATCTGCACCTGCTGTTTAGAATGTGCAGAGCACAATCCTAACCTGGAGTTAGGCCGGCACAGTTAGGCCAGCAAAGTTTGGCCGGCACAAGGGCCACCATAAAGTATGTTTGAACCACTCTCGGAGTCAGGAAGGATGACACACATCTGTGTGCTGGCCTCTCTGACTCCGAGAGTGGTCCAAACATACTTTATGGTGGCCCTTGTGCCGGCCAAACTTTGCTGGCCTAACTGTGCCGGCCTAACTCCAGGTTAGGATTGTTCCCCCAGATCTGAGGAGCCCATAGGGGAGATGGGTGCCCATAGGGGAGAAATGTGCCCTTGCGCGGGAGAGGCTCCAGCCTGCTCCTACCTCGCACTGGATACAGCACAGGCCCGCCAGCCTGCCTGTACTGGCGCAAGATAAGATTGCTGCCTCAATATTTATTTTGCAGTTCCCATGCCTGAAAATCAGTTAAAACCAGGACATTGGGAAGAATATGCATGTGATTTTTAAATGGCGCTTTCCTGCTTTCTGCATGTCATTTCATACCATTCCTAAGTGGGCTTTCTGCTCTCAAATTCTTAGCCAGGGTCTGTCCATGGAATTTCTGAAAGCGAACATCAGATGTCCCCCTCCCCACTTCCCCTTTTTTTCTATTAAAATCACACCGTGAATTCCTATTTGTCTCCCTTTCTTATTAGAAAGGAAAAAGAGAAAGCAGTGTGGTGCAATTTCTGCTTCTTTCTTCTAAGCAGCTATTTTCAATTTTTTTCATCTCACGGCACACTGACAAGGTGCTAAAATTGTCAAGGCACACCATCAGTTTTTTTCACAATTGACAAGGCACACCACTCGGCCAGCATGGGGCTCACATCCCGCAATGGCCTACTAATAAATGACCTTCCAGCAAACTTGTGGCACACCTGTGGACCATTCATGGCACACCAATGAACTTTGTAGTTGAATGAATCAAGTGAACTTTGTTCACCAATGAATCCTACTTGGTGGATTGCCTCTGAGAACTGGCTCACTTCCCCCTTCTTCATGGTTGTGTTGGCTCTGTTCATAGCATCACTTGGGAAACCAGCAAAGCCAATGAGATTACAGTGGATAAAGTTTTGAGGATTATAAATGGCTTCTCATTCACCCTTCAAGGTCAATGACAAGTGTGGCTTCTTAAGCATAATAGGTCAATCCTTTTGGCTGAATGGTTCATTTCCACCACTGAATGAAGGTCTTCTGACTCATTTCTGGGAGTGGAGCAGACTCCTACAGCTTCCTCACTTCCTGGTTACGCCCAGTCTCTCAGATACAATACCTGCCCCATAGTACTTCTCAAGTCCCCTACTTAAACTTTACAGATGAAACAAACCCCTCAAACTACTCAGCTTCCTTTTATGGGTAATTGAGGGCAGTTGCCCACCTACCACAAGGGGCTACAACCGCAGACTGCTGCCCCTCCAGATTGCCACCCCTCCTCACCTGGAACTTCTGGAGCCTCATGCAACATCCCGGAGTCCTCCAATGGTATTCTATAGCCTTCAGACAGCCTTTCAACATTACTTCCTGTTTTCATTGGGAAAGTGGAAGTAACATTAAATGCCCTCCCTGGAGCCTTCAGAAGGCTTTCAGAGGGCCAAAGGACACTGCACATGGCCTGCCTGGCCCTCAGGCATGCGCGTATCTTACCTGTGGCCCCCCATGACACGAGCCATGGGGCGCTGGACAGCAGTGGGGCGCCATTGCACGCAGAACCGAGCAGTTTTTGGCCCTCCTGCCAGCCCATGCTTCCCTTAGCTCGGAAATGGAGTGTTTCCAGGCTAAGGGAGGTGTGTCTGAGTGATGCATGGGTGCGGGGCGACGTGGGGGCGCGCGATTTCAGTGCCAGCCATGGGGCGCACTCGGAGCTCCGTGCACGCCTGCCCTCAGGAGTGCTCCAGAGGGCAGGCGGCATGGGTGCTTGAAATGCTGCCCCTTGCACTTTGGCGCCCAGGACCATGTGGTCCCCTGGTCCCTTACTAGGCACACCTCTGATTAAGGAAATACATTCCTTCCTTTCTTCCATTAAGCTCTTCTCTCTGGAAGTTCTCAGGCAGCATCAAGCTGTAAGAAGACTTAGGGCACAATTCAAGGCCCAACACTGGGCCAATGCTAGCTGCTAGCATCGGCCCAACGGCAGCAGTGCTGGCGTAAGACCATTGACCAGCACCCAACAGGGCCAGCTGAAGATGGCAACATGATGCTGCTTCACCAGCAGAGTTCAGCTGGCACAGGGGGGTTCCTGGGTGGGAGACAGGGCATTTCTGGACAGGAGGCAGGAGGGTTAGGAGGCATGCCATCCTGGGGGGGGGAGTGGAGTTGGGTTGTGGCCAGGCCACGCAGCCCCGATTCAGGCCATGCGGCATCCTTGGCTCTGCGTAAGCTTAATGGAGCCGTGGAGGCTCCAACCTGCTCCCAAGCTGCACTGGATATAACGTAGGCCCACTGGCCGGCCAGCCTGTTCCAGCACAGTTTAGGATTGCGCCTTGAAGAAGAAATACTCCTGGATGCAGCAGAAGGGAAACAGTAAATACTGTCATAGTTTTACATATTTTGCCACAATAAACCTTCTCAAAATAAGTCACAACATATGTAATAACAATTCATATATTTAAACACCCATTTCTATTGTCAAGATGAGTGTATCTTCAAGTCCACTATCACAATGAGACTGTAGAAGTCTGTTTGCTGATAGACACACCACAGACACTGGAGCAACATTGGGAAGATGCTGCGCTGATGTAGCTGGGATGTCACTCAGATGCCAGTGCAATTCCTCCAGCAGAGAGGCCAAAACAGGGATGAGACTGGATGTGATACGGGTGAGACAAGGAATGTCAACAAACACCATATTCTAGCCCCTCTTCAGACATGCCCCTGATGCCAGAAAAAATGCTATGCCAACAACAGAGCTGGCCTAAGTAGGACTGGCCCCATCAGGAACCATGAGGAAGGGAAAATCAGCAGAAAACAGTACCTTCTGCCACTCCCGCTCCCCCTACAACAGCTCACAAACTACATGTGGGAGCCAATCACACCACATCCACTCCAGTGCTAAAGCCCCTGCCAGGAGTACTATGGCTCAGATTATCAGACATGCGGCATAGGGCTACACTTTCTCTCAAAGGGAACTGTGGTGATGGGAACCACGGTGAAAAGGCACTTGGAGCACAAAGACAGTACAGTACTTGGCACAAACAACTTCTTGTCCCTCACAGGCAGGCACTTTGTTAATATTTGTCTCCTCAGAATTTTTATTGCAGGTATTCTGCCCAGGAAGTCTCCACACACAAACACAAACCTGGAACCTCTGTCTCATAGCAAGAACACAAACCTGGGACATTTACTTCACAGTCCTGCCAAATTAATCTCCGATGCTGGAAAAACTGTACAAGTTGATATTATATCTACCAGGTTCTTTTAAAAAATATTTTAGTTTTTTCCGAGCAGTATACAAGATAAGGGGATGGAGTATATTATTAACACACGTTAATACTGCAGCAAGATTATTGTATGCTCAAAGCTCGAAAAATGAAGAGATTCCTAATGTAGATCAGTTAATAGAGAAAATATATGATATTGTTGAGATGGATGTATTGACTGAAAGACTGAAGGATGGAGATGTAACCAAGATACAAGAATACTGGAGATGTTTCTATAACTGGATAGATACAAAATGGAAAATTTAAGAAGAGTTTTAAAGAGGCATATACCCAGGTGGTAGGTATTATATAAAAGAGATTTAGAAATATTAAATTTTGTATGTATAGTTGTTGAAAATTTGAGATTATGATTTAGATTGTATACAAACCGTAACGAATAAGAGGATGATGTAATAGCTGCAATCAATGTGTACCTTTTGTGTGTAACTATGTATCCCTTATCTTATGTTTATTTCCCTTTTTTCCTATACCCATATCTATAATAAAAAAATATTTTAGTTTTTGCAATATCTGAGGGTGCAGTTCTAAAGTATCCTGGAACAGGCAGGCTGGCAGCTTGGGAGCACTTTTGTCTCCTTGCCCCAGGGCTACTCAGATCTGCGCCCGCTATATAGGGGATACAAGTCTGAGCACACCATGTGGTCCGAATCAGAGCCTCACGGATGGATCCCACCCCCCTCCCCAGGCTGGCCCATCCCCCAGAACGCCCTCCCCCTGCCCCGTTCCACCCTCCCTCCCTCCCTCCTTTTCCCCACCCAGATTAGTCCCTGCGCATAGCAGCAACCTACCTGTGGCATTCTCCGGTGCTGCAGGTTAGACGTGACTGCTTGTGTTGGCCCTGCACACCTCATGCTGACATGAAAGTGCTTTACAACACTTTCGCAACACCACAGAGCCAAAGCTGATGCACAACTTGCATCATCTCTAGGGTGCCCTTAGATTGCGTCCTGAATGTGTTAAAACCCTAGTCTCAAGAACAGCCAAGGCTGCAATCCTATACACGCTTTCCCGGGAGCAAGGCCCATTGGACACAATGTGACTTATTTCTAAGTAGACACACAGGATTGTGCTCTGTCCTTGGCCATGACATTTTTTTTCCTGCAATTTACCCCTAAATGATTATATTTGCCAAAATAGGTTAGAAAAGATCCAAATAATTATGGACATGGCCCATGTTGTTGAAGATAGACAACATCTTAGTAAATAGAAATAAATGTGGTTTCAGGCGAAACGGATAGTTATTGAAATGTACCCAATACTTGAACTTGGGGGATAAAAGTAGGAAAACCCTTAACAAAATCTTACAAGTGCCCTCCACCGGATTTCTGCAATTTAAGCAAATAATATCCCCCTGTAGCCTTCAAAAACTAGTAGATGTTACTTATCACCACCCCATTCCACCCAAAGCTAAGTGGGTTGGACCCCCCTCTAGATCCCTCCATAATTCAAGCTTTGGGTTTGCATTATGATTAACATTATCAGGCTTGTTTGGAAAACAAAACTTGTGAATCAAGAAAGGACAGAGGATCCAAATGCAGGTCTTCCTAGTTATCACAAAGTTTAATATTTAATTATTTGCCCATCATAAAGGTCTTGTTCCACTACACTCTAACAGAGAGTTGAAAGTACAGAAACTAGTAATTGGCATGAATTAGAAAGCTATTTGGGGCATGTGTAGGCAACCAGAACCAGGGAAGGAGGAAATGACAGCTGTGTATAAAGGTTCAGGCAGGTTCAGGTACTCCCTAAGGGCTGATCAGTGATTACGTTTACAATTTTTTGGTAAACTAGAATGCACATTCAGAACCCCAATGGATAGTATGTAGAAAGTACTTCCCAATCTGGTCTGTTTTGAATGAACCTTGAACATATGAAGGGGCCTTTGGGCACAATCCTAACCTAACATTCCAGGATAATACAACTCCAAGGTCAGGGAACAAACATTCCCTTACCTTGAGGAGGCCTTCATGATTTCCCCCCAACTGCAGGATGCAGCACATGCCCCATTGGTACAGCTATGTCAGTGCTGGAAAGTTGGTTAGAATTGTGCCCTTATAGTACTAAGGCAAACCATTTATTCACGTTAGCACCATGTTGTGTGACTGGAGGAGACTCTCAAGGGTTTTTCAGACAGAGGTCTTCCCAGGCCTACAAGGGGATGGGAGCTACTGAATGTACAAACTTCTATATGCAAAGCATGCACTCTACCACTGACCTACACTGCACACTATTGTGTAACTTATAAGTAGCTTTATAAGGTAGCCAAGTACCTATGTCTCCCTTAGTGTTTGGACAGCCCAATCGTAACCAAATTCCTGTGCGATGTTGCAACAACACTGGCACAGCCACCTCTATATCCAATGGGGAATTTTTGGCTGCTGGAGATCTCCTTAGGGTAAGGGGACATTTGTCCCCAGCAGCCACTATGGGTCAACTTGGATAAAGCTGGTGCAAGTCCACATGGATCCATGAAGGTGATCAGGCCCAGGAAGGCGGTTCGGATTCAGCATGTGCCACTGCCACCAAATTTGCCCCCATCCTGGACCTGATATATTCTCTCCCCCAACCCTGTCACTACTCCATCCCGCCCGCCCACCCCACCGCACCCCTTTCCCTGCCTCCCTCCAATCCCCAGTGCGGGCTTGCCTGCTCTGCTGGATTTTCATGGATCCATCAATGCCTGCAGCGCACACTGGCAGAAGTGGCTTTTTTACTGCCATAAAGCAGCACCAGTGGGAGAGGGGGATAGGACTGGGCCATTAGCTATTACTGTGCATTGATCATTCTGAGGGCTCAATCCTAACCTGCGCCAGAACACCACATTCCAGTGGGCCTGTGCTGTATCCAAAGCAGGTTGGGCACGGCCTGGAGCCTCCATGGGGCAAGGGAACGCTTATGCCGTTGCCTGGGGGTAGGTGCCAGCCAGCCCTATAGGCTACTCAGATCTCCGCCTGCTGTATAGTAGGTGCA
Organism: Lerista edwardsae; assembly: GCA_029204185.1. Lineage (NCBI taxonomy): Eukaryota > Metazoa > Chordata > Lepidosauria > Squamata > Scincidae > Lerista > Lerista edwardsae. The sequence goes on from JAJKFI010033825.1 coordinate 46,968, forward strand.
GATCAGAGTTCCCTGCGCAGCCCGAATTGGGGCCACGCAGGTTGGGGCCAAGCTCCATCCCCTTCCCTAGGCCTGTCTGCCTCCCGGCCTGCAAGCTACTTGCGTCAGCCCTATGGATTGCGCCCTGAGATGATGCTCATTTTTGTTTGTTTCAGAGCCAAAATGTGAGTGCTTCAGAGCAGTGCTTTTTTAGACTACTTCCCAATGTATTCTGTACTGAATGGCACTTATAAAAAACAGACAGATTGAGAGGTCCTTTTTCAGTTATTATTTTATATTTATTGTTCTGAAATCTAGAAGACTGTTTATTTCATTACTAGCGTTTTGGTACCCGGCATTGCCCGGGTAAGAAATGTCATCGGGACTGTCACCAATCCCGGGACTGACCCCCACAGTGTTTGTCACCAGGACGCACGGCATGCACGTGCCGGGTTATTTATTTATTTATTTATTTATTTTATTTGATTTGTATCCCGCCTTTCCGCCACAAGGCCCTCAAGGCGGCATTTACAAGGTTAAAAACACAGTAAAAAACAATTAAAAACAGTATTAAAAGACAATAAAAACAATATTAAAAATACAAAAATTGGGTTTGGTGCCAATTGCTCCAGGCGTTCCAGCAGGGCATGGCGGACGTTTTGTTTAGCAGCCCTTCTCACCCCCCACACTGAACCCAGACTCAAATGGCGTCGGGAGCGTCGCCGCTCGTCTCGGCGACCCTGGAAAGTACAGACTCGATGCCGATTTCGGGCGTTTTCAGCCGTCTTCATGTGGGGCCCCCTGCCCCCCCACCCCTGGGGGCACTGGGGGGGCCTGACCCCCGCAGTGTACACCCAGAATCCAACGGCGTTGGGAGTGTCGCTGCTCATCCCGGCGACCCCAGAAACTACAGATTCGACGGCAATTTCGGCCACTTTCGACCATTTTCACGCATTGCCCGGGTAGTTATTTATCCCAATATTCTATTAGACATGAAAAGGAATGAATTGTACCAATCAGCTCAGCCAATCGTTCCAGGCGCTCCAGCGGGGCATGGTGGATGTTTTGTTTCGCACCCTTTCTTGCCCCCCACGTTGAGAGCGGCCTGAACCTGGACTCCAATGGCGTGGGGAGCGTCACTGCTCTGTGGTGGTGCTGTGGTTTTATTTCAGGATGGTGTGATGCACCCATAGGAAAGCTAGGTGTATACTTAGATACACCCTAGGACAGCTAACTCCTCGTGGCCAGCAAGCATTGTTTTGTCATCAGTTACCATCACACCATTATTACCATGTCTTACCTTAGCTGACACTCCCCACTCCCCACTCCCCACTTAGGTGACCACTTTCACGTGGGGACCCCCTGTACCCCCACCCCCGGGGGTGCTGGGGGGGGGTCTGACCCCCACAGCATTTGTCGCCAGGCCACAAGGTGTCTGCGTGCCAAGTTTGGTGTCAATCAGTCCAGGCGTTGCGGAGCCTATGCGGAACACACACACACACACACACACACACACACACACACCCTTTTTTATATATATAGATGAACTACAGTCCAGGTAGTTAAAGTGAAAAGCCTTAGCTGAACACACATTTATTGGTGAAATGTTAAGGATTGAGAGAACTGCCAAACTGCTTTGAACTAGTTTACAAAAGGTCAAAGCTGCCTGTTTCCTCGGATGGGTACCTGAGACATGATGTAATAGTTCAGATCGTTTGATAAGATTGACATCGTGGATAGCAACATTTGGATAGCATTTCTGTAAAATAAATCAACAAGCAAAGATTTGTATTTACAGTACAAACAAAGGCTGCTATTGGGGGAGAGAGAGCTTTCTATACTGTTCTGGTCTTCTGGACTGTTCCAGCTATTTCCATGCCACTGTTTTCAGAACCTTAGACCTAAAACAGAGAAAAGGGAAACAAGTCTTATAGGAGCAGGGAGGGATGGTGTAATATGAAAGAATGTAGGGTCAACATTACTCCTGACCCCGTGTGGGCTATGCCTGTCATGCTATCTTCACACACACACACACACACACACGCCACCCTAAGGATAAAGTCTGCAATGAATTTCAGCATAAGGGAAGCTTATAAACACTTATGGCTCAAGCCATTTAAATCAAAAGGATAACTTTGAATTGTGCCTAAAAGGTGATATAGCCAATGCATACCTGGAATAACATGCTCTTGGTGAGATGGTAACTTGGAGCGCAATCCTAACCTGGAGTTAGGCCAGCAAAGTTTGGCCAGCACAAGGGACACCGTAAAGTATGTTTGGACAGACGTGCACCATCCTCCCTGACTCCAAGAGTGGTCCAAACGCACTTTACGGTGGTCCTTGTGCCAGCCAAACTTTGCTGGCCTAACTTGTGCCAGCCTAACTCCAAGTTAGAATTACATCCTTGGTGACTTGGCTAGTTTGTTCTGTAGCATCTGATGTCTCAAAGGGCCAGTTCATAAATTACCAGCAGTGGCATGCAAGCCACTGCAGCATGCCTGCTCCTACTCCACTCCCAATCATGTTTGAAGGAAGTTGATCATGTGTCTGAGGCCGTGGGCCAGACCAGTGATGCAGTTACTTCTCATGCCAACATTACCATGCTGTCTTAAAATAAACTCAGCATAAAGTTTCTTGGGGAAATTACCAGAATAATGGTGATGAGTAACAACAAAAATCACATATGCTATTTTTTCTCATACGTAGGAGAACGTTTACCTTCAGAGCACTTGCTTATTTCCCTAATCTGGCTGCTAACTGGGGTCAGACGGATGCCCTGAAATCATGTGAGTAGCACGTGGTGTATGTGCTGCCCAGAGTTTTTCATAGTTACAAATGGGAATATATGCAAGTCAAAAGAACATATAAGAAGATGTATATCTAAATGAGAAACCTTTGCTGTCACTTCCTGTTTTCTCTTCTTTTTCTCATTTTAGCGCAATCAGCACACTCGGTGTTACCCTTTTTGTTCCTCCATAATGGTAGCAAGCCTTGCTTCTCTAGCCATACAGGGGTACCCAGTCACAGTACACAGGAGCAGCAAACCATACACAGGAGGTCTCTAATTGTACTAATCGGATGCTGGCAAGTTTGTCTTTCAGAGAGTCAAATTGCAGATTCATCAAGATGCACACATGTGAGCATAGATGTTGAATTAGGGTCATGAAAAGGGGAAGTTGTGGATTGTGGCCAGAGTATTCTGGGAAAGTATTGCTCTTGGTTCAAGACATGTAAAAGTTTTCCGGGCTCACATACAGTTCAGCAGATGAGTGTTTCAGCATTGCAGGTCACATTATAGTAACCAATTTGGGCAGGAGCGATGCTTATGAGCAATGAATGAAAGAAGCCGAATCTTAGGAAGGTCAAACACATAACCATGTGTCATAATTTCCAGGGATCTGATAGTAGACCAAAAGCCTGACTCTCATCTTCTTTATCACAGCAGGCAAAACTTTAGTTCACTCATGTCAGTGGAGTTACACTTGCATGGTATGGAAGTAAGAGGCAAATCAGGATTGGAGTCTTTGACCCTTTTAGCTGTCCTTGTTTCTGTCGTGCATCATCCCAGTGATTCATGTTTTATGCAGCTCGATAGCAGATACAGGTGAGCAGCTAAACTCTTGCAGGTGACTGAACTTTGTAGAGACAAGAAGCAGGATAAATACTTAGAAAACTTTGTCTTGCCGAATGTGTTGAATCACAGGGACAGTAACAGCACGGGCAGGCTAATGTGATAGCAGTGGAAACGTAATAAGGCCAAAGACAGGCAGTTGCAGACAGTTTAGGTTACTGCCTAAATATTAAACATTAAACTAAATGTTTAACATTTGAACATTGAACATTGATCAACATTGAACATTAAACTTGAAACATTGAACATTAAACGTTCCAAAGAATGGGGACCTTTAATGTGGTTGCTCATCCTAAGCTTATGTTCAGATAGCCCAATCACAGAAGATTCCCCACCAACTAACAAGTGATAAGCCTGCATTAATTTATTATTATTATTATTATTATTATTATTATTATTATTATTATTATTACATTTTTGCACAGCTGCGTTTGATTGGATTCTGCATGTATCCACCTATTGAGTCCTACCTGAGGATTCTCGAGTCATAATAGGCTACTACTCAATGATGATGATGATGATGATGATGATATTTTCACACAGTCAGACAAGCATTGTTAACTGGTTTGTTTTATCTCACCATTAAGTCTCAAGGACCTGGGATGCCTGACTTTTATTTTGTTTTGATATTATAAATAATATAATTTTTCTTTTTCTGGAAAAAAAACTGCTTTTTCCAATTGATTGAGGGTAATTTCCCTGGCCCCTATGCTGTTAAGGTGCTCTTCTAGATGTTTTGGAATTGCATCAAGGCTGCCAATTACCACTGGGATCACTTTGGTCTTCTGCCACAACCTGTAAGTCTGTTGCTATTTTGTTATTTTTACCAGTTTTTTGTTGTTGTTGTCAACATGTTACTTTTCAACAAAAAAAATTCACAAAGCAATTTACAAAAAAAATCAAATAGCAACTACATGGCTATTTAGTTGAACCTGCTTTAGTGGCCCAGTCCCAGGGCTCAATCCTAACCTGGAGTTAGGCCTGCACAGTTAGGCCAGCAAAGTTTGGCAGGCACAAGGAACACCATAAAGCATGTTTGGACCACTCTCAGAGTCGGGGAGGAGGATGCAAGTCTGTTGCTGGCCTCTCTGACCCCAAGAGTAGTCCAAACATACTTTATGAAGTCCCTTGTGCCGGCCAAACTTCCCTGGCCTAACTGTGCTGGCCAAACTCCAAGTTAGGATTGCGCTCCCAAGGAGGAAAAAGGGGCAGGGAGGTTTACAAAAGACGGGATAAGATCTGGTGTACACCATTGCCACTAGATCCACATCTCCCACCTCCTCCCCACCCCAGTTTCTCCTCACCTCACTACTCCTCCACTACTCTAACTCACTCACTCCCAACACCTGCCCCCACTGATTATCTGGCGCTGGCAGACGGTATCTTTGCCACCAGCGAATGTGCACAGCTGTCAGCAACTGTGCTGGTGGCAATTTGCACTCATGGCAGTATTGGTGAGCACAATTACGTTGTCTAACACATGTAGGATGCAGGTACTTTACCTGGATCCCTGATGCTTCTGCTGACAGAATGCCAGTGGGGCTTGTTGGAGCCTCAGTGCCCTTTCCACAGCCTTTCCCCCCCCCCTCAGAGAATATGGGCCTCCTATTGGCCGTTCCTGTTGCTGGGGTGTGTGGCGCGACTGGGAGTTGAGGCTGACCCACACCTGACCTCAGTTTGCACTGATTTCTGAGCCCCTCCCGCCTGCCCATTCAGTCTGAGAGTAGCTGGTTGCCCTTTGGGGGACCAAGTAGGAAACGTTTTGCTGCCAACCTGATTGGCCAGGGTTGGCAGTTTTTTCACCTACACTAGACCGGCATCTGTGGTGTGTTCATTCGTGGGTTCATTAGTTTGGGGCAAGTGTAGGCAGGTCACATGCTGGCTGGGTAGGCAGGTGTATGCCTGCATACGTCATGAAGGTAAGCAAGGGCAAGGGCAAGCCAGGACTGCTCTGACAATACTTGTCCGGTTTGGGAGACTGCCTGACAAATCCCTTGGCTGGTGCAGGCAAAGGCCAACCCAAGGCTTTGTCTGTGCAGCTTGGTGCTGACCAGCTGCCTTGACCCTTAGGGGTTGGCTGGGATAGGCTAACCCAATCCCTGGTTGACTGAGGCTTGGAGCCAGGGTGTGAAGCTCGGTTGAGGGCATGGAGAAGAAGAGAGCTAGTGCCGTTTCCCCCAAACCTAGCGCCAGCACACTTGGCTATGTTTAAGGTTTGTTCCCTTTCCTCAAAGCAAAATTGCCCTGACCCTGGTGTTGGAAAGTTGGTTAGGATTGCGCCCAGCGATGGGAGCTACAAATGAACAAGGGGAACGCTGGGCAGGACGTAGGCGGGACTTCCGCTTGAGTGGCAGCCTGTCTGTAGTGTTCCGCGGCTGCCCTGGCCTCAAGGGGGGCTCCTGCTCGCCACGGGGGACAGGTGAGGGTCACACCGGGTGCCTGGGCGAGTAGCAGGGGGGCGCGCTAACTGGGGGCAGCCCCCCCCGAGGCCAGGACAGCTGTGGAACGCTACGGACAGGCAGCCAATCACAAGGAAGCCCCGCGTAAGTCCCACCCAGCATTCCCCTTGTTCATTTGTAGATCCCATCGCTTATTGCGCTCTAAAATAGGTTCAACCCCAGCTATGCTTGGGTACTTAGCTATGTTGCTATGTAGCTGCAGGTTCTTTAATTGAAGTTAATAAAGTGCTTCCTAAATCCCAAGCCTTTGTCCTGCATACTTATTTGGAGGGTGCCTGAATAATGCACATTCTGCTGATGTACTGTAAGGGATAGGATTGGGCTGTTAATCCCATAATGGCTGATGAGGTTTTAATACCTTCAGGCCTAACTACCTCTTCCTGGCCTGTTGTTGGTGTGGACCAGACTCTGAGTTCAGGGCAGTGGTTTCCAGTTCATGAATATTTTAGATACCACAAGGACAAGCAATGAAATACAGTTAGATAACCATCACAAGGGGTTATGACATTGTATAATACATAGGACATCCTGTTTTCCTAATTAATCCCGCACTCTCTATCTGGTTCACTTTGTAGGGCATTTTAAAGTAATGTCAAGCTATGAGGCTATGAAAGTAACCCGCCTTCAAAGGGAGGTCAGTGGTGTTGCATCAGTTGACGCGGTTGCATCAATGCAAGGGAAAATTGTGTCAGTGTGTGCAATGCAGAGATATTAGAATGCTATGACATATTTTGTATGCCATTACATAAGACATACACACCAGCGAATGTATGCAGCCTATGGTGTAATTTTGTTCCCAGTACTTGCTGTTGACCTGATACCCTTTGCAGTACTTCCTGAAGACTTCAGAGAAGCCTCTAAAATAGCTCTTGAAAACATCCAAAGTGGAAAGATTGGTTATATTTCCATTGCTGCTGAGTGGCCTGTCTGAATCCACAATTTATTTTTAGTGTCACCGACTCTTTTTCTTTCAGCCCTTTAGGTAATGGATCACAATCAGGGCCAAGTCAAGATTTCAGGGCTCCTCAGGAAATTGCCCTTCACAGTCTCCTTCCTACCTGAGCAGGCTATGCCCTGGGATTATCATTTGGCTACCAATACATTAACAGACACAGAGGTGGTCTCAGGAAGCAGGCCCTGGGCCTTTCCTGGGCTCCTGAGTCACTATGACAATTGGAAACCATCTGCTGTTTAACCCTCTTGCTGATGTTTTGAAGAGATAAAAATGGTAATAATCAGTGATTCAGTTGATTGAAGGTGACTAATCATCTACATTGCTAATCAAATCAAGGTTATCTGTACATATTATGTTTATGTTGTATTCATTCACCATCTCATTTCTTCCTGAAGACGATCTTAAGAGAATTCTAAAACTTGTGTCCAACCAACATGTCCAACAAAAGGTATAATCTTAGCTGGTGTGTCTGCTTCTCCCTTTAAAATAATATTTACAAAACTCAAGTAAACTAAATAACTTGGAGTGCCATTGCCATGACAGAACTGGAGTCCAACAAGTGGCTTCCCTTTGCTTCCCTTACCCACTTGTTTTCACTGAAAGGTTATAAATGATAATTTACCTCATTCTCCGTGTGGCAATTTAGTGTAAAAATGGAATTTTTGGTGGGGGGGGGAAGCCTGAAACTTTTTTTCAGACTTCCTGGGGGTAAAGTTGAAACTTCATGGGTGAAAAATTGTTTAAAATTGCTCAAAATGCTTTAATGCTCAAAATGAAGAGACAGCACTCACTCTAGGGCAGTACAGAGATTCTCAAACCTTTTAGCACCAGAACCCACTTTTTAGAATGGCATTCATGTTGGGACCCACAGAAAGTGACGTCATTAACCTAGAAGTGATTTCATAGCCAGAAGTGACATCATCACGCAGGAAGTGCAATCACTGTGACATAATCAAATGACACTACTGAAATACAAACTGGCATTCATACTGCAGCAACTGCACAACCATGAAACATCCCTGACAGAAAGTAAAATTAGGGCAAAATATTATGTAAAAGCGGTGAACTAAAAACATTTTTTTTAAAAACCCTCACAAAAGGAATATAGCAAGAGTAAGGTCTGTAGCTTCCACGATGACTGCTCCCAGCTTTTCACAACCCACCTGATATCAAGTCGTGACCCACCAAATGGGTCCTGTCCTGTCCCACAGTTTGAGAAACGCAGCTCTAGGTTGCGTATAGCTTGTAAGTTGATGGTGAACAATGTGAGGGTTGCCTATTTGGTAGTTTGGTTGTCCTTCTAAAACAATCTTGTAATATATACCCCAAGTCAAACTGACTGTGGAGTGGCAGGGGGACTGAACTCTCCCCGCAGCTTGCTGGATACAGAATTTAAGGACAGGACTAATACGTTTATGTACCCCTCTCTACCACAGAACTAATACTTGCTCAATCTTTATTTTTATTATAGATTACAAAGACAACATAAATCTCCTAAGTGTCAATGGAAACTAGCTCTGCAAAAACTGCCCTGAACGTTTTACTGGTTAGGGCAGTTATTTTCAACCGTTTTCATCTCATGGCACACTGACAAGATACTAAAATTGTCAATGCGCACCATCGATGTTTTGACCATTGACAAGGCACACTGCACTGCTGAAGTTCCCCAATGCCCCTACTAAGAAATTACCGTCCCCCAAACTCCAGTGGCACTCCTGCAGACCATTTGTGGCACACCAATGTGCCATGGCACACTGATTGAAAATGACTGGGTTGGGGTGCGGGTTATGTAGACATCACAGTCCACATAACAGTCCACGTAGGTTCCCTTTGTGGTGTAATTATGGGCTAGGGAGCCGCATCGGATCAACCATAGCCTCATATGGTTTGTAGCAATTAGATTCATAGCAGCCCAGAGCCACAAAAAGGGAAGTTGTACTCCCATTGTGGAATACGCTGACCAGAATAACATTGTACAGTACTTCCTTTTGCAGAACATGTACTGCAGAATACCTTGAAAATGGGCACAGAACAATGACTTCTGAGAGTGAAGAGCAGACCATCTCTAACGGCTCACAGTTTCATTGGCATTGCTTCTGAGATGGCTGGAAGTAGTGGCGAGTTGTGTGTAGGGCCCAAGATGTGACTCATTCATACAGGAATGCAAAGTAACGTTCAGCGGCCATAATTTTGGCTGCTATTATTGGGGAAGGAATAGGTATAAGCAGAGGTGGCATCAGAGGTTGTCCAGCCTAGGCACTTGGTGAGGACCCAGACCCATGCTCATCAGAGGGCCCATCTGGCTGGGTCAACTCCAGAACCTTCAGTACCAGTAGTAGTGGTAGTGCTCAATGCACCATAATCAGGAAACAGACAACAGGGTTCCATGGGAAGGGGCAGTTCCAGCGCTCCCTTCTCCCACAAACATCCTTGATGGCACATTCACAACATTTTTAGCTGGTGGTACATGTGTACTGCCGGTGTTATGGCCCTCAGGATTGGGCCCTGAGTGGCAGAGGGCAGCTGAGGAGGATTCAATCTGTTGCCTTCCTTGTCCTAACCCAACACTGTCTAACCTTTGCACCATACTGCCTTTTATATGGGGGAAAATGCTCTGTAAAGAATATAAATCTTGCTTTAAAGGTTTTGAAGACCTATGCCGCATTTTTATCTAGTGGCATACACAATCGTCATGGATAGACAGTACTATATAGCTATTATCTGCCTCACTGCAAAGATAACTACTTATTACTATGGCAAATTTAAAAGTCAACCATTAGAAAGATTGCTGTTGTCTACTATGTATTTGTTCCTATTGTATGATGAAAATAAAAGGCCATTGAAGATTGAAGATATGCCAATCCACAGCTTTCTTTCACATAGAGTACAGACCTGGAGTTAGGCCAGCACAGTTAGGCCAACAGTTTGGCCAGCACAAGAACCACTGTAAGGTGCATTTGGACCACTTTCGGGATCAGGGAGGATAGGTCACACCTGTGTGTTGGCCTCTCCAACTCTGTGGTCCAAACATATTTCATGGTGTCCCTTGTGCCGGCCAAACTTTGCTGGCCTAACTGTGCCAGCCTAACTCCAGGTTAGGATTGCACCCATAGTATATGTAAAGGTAAAGGTTTCCCCATGACCGAATGGTCTAGTCGTGACCGACTGTAGGGGGCAGTGCTCATCTCCGATTCAAAGCCTGTAGAGAGCCATTTTCGTCCGATCATGTGGCCAGCATGACTCTATGCCAAAGCGCACGGAACGCCGTTACCTTCCCACCAAAGTGGTCTCTATTCATCTACTTGCATTTTAGGTGCTTTCGAACTGCTAGGTTTGCAGGAGGTATATAGTATGTGTACACACAGGCATATAGCCAAAGTTTGTGAGAGTGAAAATTTTATTTTTATTTATTTTAAGGATTTTTTACCCCGCCTTTCTGCCTAAAAAGGCATTCAAGGCGGCATTACAAAAACAATTAAAAACAGAATAACAACAACATAATTTAAAAACAATGATTAAAAGCAATATAAAATACAATATACAATACAACGATTATCCCATGGATCAGGTACAGAATATAAAAGAATACAAAGACCAGCCAGCCTGTCAGCAACTAAAAGCCTGTTTAAACAAGAAGGTCTTCAGTCCCCGCCGAAATACCGCCAACGAGGGAGCAGTTCTTAACTCTAAGGGGAGGGTATTCCAAAGTTGGGGTGCCACCGCCGAGAAGGCTCTCCTACTGGCCGCCACCCCTCTCACCTCTCCTGGTGGCGGCACAGTCAAAAGGGCCCCCCCCAGATGACCTCAGAGTACGGGTAGGGTTATATGGAAGGAGGCGGTCCCTCAAATACCCGCTCTAAATCCGCTCTATCTCTTAGGGCAACGGGCAGAGAAAATTGTGACTAAAACTGGATGTAGTTGGATTTCCCATTGCTGATGAAGGACTTTGTGTCACGTAACACACGAACTGTGAAGGAAAGGAAAGTTCAAAGTTACATGCGAGTCATGTCATTCAGATAAGAACTGCTTGCCTTTCTTTGTTCAGAGTAGAACAAACAGAGGGTGGTATTTATTCAGCGTGATCCAAAGTCTACTCATAGTATCTTTCAGTACTAACAATTTCAAATTCTACTTGCATTTCCCAAGATCTCCTATGGCTAGAAAAAGGCACAGTTCTGTCATCCTGTAGGTGACTGATGTTCACAGCAAAGCAGTTACATACACGGATAGATACATCCTTTCAAGCAACTCACTATAGTGTAAGTTCCTACACCCAAATCCTAAACAATGGATGTGTTAGAAAATATGTATTTTTACCACATTCAGTTTCATATATGAACATCTTTGTACCTTTAAATTTAGACACAGGTAGCTCTGCAGGTGGGGCACGTCCATGGGACTTATGCCCACACAAGAGTCCACACTCCCCACTACTCTTGGCAACATAAGAACATAAGAAAATCCCTGCTGGATCAGGCCAAAGGACATCTAATTCAGCTTCCTGTATCTCACACTGGCCCATCAGATACCTCAGGGAGCACACAGGACAACAAGATACCTGTTTCCTGTTGCCACTCCCATGCACCTGGCATTCTGAGGTAACCTATTTTGAAAACCAGGAGGTTGCACACACAGTACCCATCACAGCTTGTAATTTGTGATGGACTTTTCTTCTAGAAATCTGTGCAATCCCCTTTTAAAGGCATCTAGACAAGATGCCATCACCACATCCTGTGGCAAGCAGTTCCACAGACTAATTACACACTGGGTAAAGAAATATTTTCTTTTGTCTGTTCTAATTGTTAGCCAGGGCTCATGGGGATGCTTACTAAGCAATTGCAGGCAGCACTGGCAGCTGCAGACCTCCTCCTCCTCCTCCTCCTCCTCTCCCTTCTTCTTCTTCTTCTTCTTCTTCTTCTTCTTCTTCTTCTTCTTCTTCTTCTTCTTCACCACCCAGTGCCATTATACAGTTCCTGGGTTTTCTGGTCTCCAGTGTGGTATCAGGGACTGCGGCATCTGGCAATTGTAAAACAGCACCAAAGAAAAACGATGATCCCTGCTTGCTCTTCATGCCTTTCCAGTAAGCCTCTGCATTACAGCTGCCAGCTCTCCAGGACTGGCTTCAAGTCTCCAAGAATCAACATCAGGAAGTCACTATTGAAAGAATCCCAGAGATTTTAAATTGGCCATAATGACACCATGTTGGGAGAAGAAAAATCAAAAATAGCTAATCCTACTCTCCACTGGGCCCTGGAGTGCTGGCTGATTCACTGAGAAGCAGTGAACCACCCCTTTCTTCCCCCCAGCGCTAGTTTACAAATCCTGCTGTCACTGCTTCCCACCATCACCTGGTAGCCTAAGTAGGGACCCAGTGCTTAAGGAGGAGACTTACCAAGGAGTGGTGGAAAGCAGGTGGTAGCAGCCAGCCCAAGTCCTCTTTCATACCATGACCTGTGATATAGTGACCACAATGAAGGAGGACTTCTGGCTACCCTCTGTCTAGTTCCCCTGCATCGTAGGGGAGTGATTAGCTAGCATGGGAGGTAATCATGGGATGGACTAAGCATGGGAGGACCATGCCATTGTTTTCCCCCCCCAAGCTAGAACCGCCACTGATTTTGTAATTGTGCTAATCAA